>VZSZ01002495.1:3457-26847 GCA_013398815.1 Ibidorhyncha struthersii
TTTCCTTCCCCCCTTCTAAAGCTGAACCGTGGAGAAAACAATAACCAACCCTTCTGCGAACAGTTTAGGGGAGGGGAAAATTACCTTTAGGAGTCCTGAGAAGCGACCCGAGCGAGGAGCAAGCTCTCTTGTCTTTCCTAACCCAGCAGCAGCAGGAGCACGAGTGGACAGGCGCCTTCCCACGCCGGTTACAACAAACGTACAGGCCTGTACCTGTTAGCGAGAGGGACTTGGGACGTGACCAGCGGGCAACGCGCTGTTTCTTAACCGTAAAACCGATTTATTTTCTGTAACTCTTTGCAAGCTGCAGCAGAGCGCAGGCCCGGCGGTGTTGGGGGTGACGGGCCTGCGCCTGCCTCTGCGCTGGGGCAGCAAAGCCCGGCCGCCGCCGCAGCGGGACGCCAACCCCCAACTGCTTCAGAAAGGATTACAGCAGGAGGAGAAAGAATTACACCCCCAAAAATCACGTTTCTCGGTCTACTCCATAGACAAAATAAACGTGCACCAAATGGCGTGGGTACCAAACTAGGAGTAAACGGCCGCGGTTTGTAAACAGCCCCAGCTCAGGACACGGAGGACAAGCTTCACGTTAAAACATTCCCTGCGTGGTCACGCTGGCTCTTAACATTCAGGGACCTGAGAGGTAAAGCTCTTACAGCCAGCATCGGTTTGGGGGAAGGACAGAAAGCATTTCACTGAAATGAGCCTGTTTTAGAGCCCTTTGGCTGTTCTGTAAATACAGCTACAGCAAGGGCTGGGTTAGGTGTTATTTTTAAACAAATTATGTTCAGAAAGTAAAGAGATGCAATGAAAGATGAAATCAAGTAAGTTTCTGAACAGAAGTACTTCAAAGACTACTTGAAAGCTGGAAAAAATAGGGAAGGAGAATTTCATTTAAAGAAAAGAGAATCTCTGCTCGTTATTCCCGTGTATTTCAGTATTCCTGCGAGCAAAAGGAAACTCTTTTGTGCCACCTAATGTTAAGTACAGATCACTGTTGTCTTCTTTGCTGCCCATCGTACACCGGGTGCGTGGGGAGGCCTCGGGGTGCTGAGCGCAGCCAGGCGGAACGAGGCGGCTGGGGATGCTCAGCATCCCAAAGTCCCACCAAACCAAGGGCAGGAAAAGAAACTTCAGCTTCACAGTCACGGATTAGGTTATCTTCTGAATTTAGGGAATTATTAAAAAAAGAAGTCACGAGGGGGTGGAAAGAAGCACGGGGTATAATCATAAGAACGAGAGACTCCAAATTTGGTCTTCATTACAATAAAGTAACTCCAGAATGAGCACATCCAGGCTTTACATAAGCTGCCCACCATCGAGCATCTATCTCAGCAACCTCTGCAAACCTCTGGGCTTACAGCAGCTCTCCCTCAGCTCTCCTCCGAGGACCGAAGCGGCCTTGCCTTTGCAGGCTTTGCACCCACGGGTCTCCCAGTACGAAGAATTTATGGTGTGTACTTAGCAGCCATTCACACTAATGGAAGATACTAATTTAGTACGGAAATATCTCACGCAGTCCTTTAAAGAAGAAAGGGTTGAAAGAAAGCAGTTCTCTGATAACAACGAATTACACCGCTTTTGTGATTTTAATGGAGAGTGTTAAATGTCTTTAACAATTCTTGAGGCTGAATCTCCTCTGCTTTTTATGTTATATGAAAAGAAGAGAACCTGAGGCTTCCTTCAGGTTTAAATTTCAAATATTCTCAAGCTGTGCTCTCCTCCCCTCTAAAGAAGACCAGGACCACAGGAGGGGGTTCACTTGAAAGCAAAAATTACTAAAAGTAAGCAGAGATGCTCTCTCACTGCACAGTGGTCTTTATAGATCATTCAGAAAAATGGACCGTTCAACCTGTACCTAGACTACATTTGACCAAGATGCTTTTAAAATCCCTCAAAATTGACTATTTTGAGTTTGTCTGTCTTTGTTTTTAAGCAGCAATTCCACAGGTTCAGGCAGAGCAGACCAAAGCACCTGGTCCTATTGAGCCTGCATCCATGTACCAAGATCACCACTGATTTTTCAGGCAGATCCACGCATGGACGGCGGTACACTTACAACGTAAGTCCCTCCCCCAGGAGCCAGGGAGCATGCGGGGCTGGAGGGATACCCTTCGGCCAAGGCTCCGATCCCCAAACCCAGACACAATTCATCACTTTACTCACCAGAGCAGCTTCCATGTACTTCACTGAGCTCCTCTGTGCAAAGGAAATTATTCATTTGTGGTTTTGCATAATCTAATTCCAAGACTCCATCCTAGAAAAAAATGTGTATACAAGATTTTAGGCAGGAGACCAGTCCTGCTGAGTATCCCCAAAAATACTCACAGACACCAGGGCCTGCATTTGTACTTGCTTTCGCCTTTTTCTAGTGTCCTGTAACCAATAGACTGGAAAAGCTCCGCAGCAATTACATATTTAGGATATGTGATAGCTGCAGTTAAGATCTTTACGACTGATTGCAGGATAAAATTTACTTCAAATGTGCAAGAGCACGTTTTTGAACACCAGTCTTTCAGCTGCTTTCCATTATATATATTCTGAAGAATCAAAAGCAATTAGAAGTCTAAATGGTAAATAATTTCCACACCAAAACCTTTAAGATTCGGGAAAGTAGGGTAAGCAAGAGGCTTTAAAACTGCCATTTTACGTGGTGGTGATGTGAACGGTGCCACGGTTTACACACGCTCGTGAGGGGATTTGTATGTGGATCTGTGGCTTGCTGATCCACAGTGAGGGCTCTGTGCTACGCCGCCTTGTAAATATTTGTAGAATCACGTCCTTAATTAAAATGGTAAAACAGTATTAAATCTTGGGAGGGGACAGAAAGAGGAGAGAGAGGAAGAGCTGTCATTGGCAAGAGCCTGTCACCAAGAAGTCAAAAAGCAAACGGTAAATATCATTTCTGCCGGCTCTGGTTTGGCGGTGCTATCGATCGCTGGGTCCTGGCTCTGCAGCTCCGTGCGGCTCCTGATCAATGTTCTGCCGGCACAGAGCAGCGCTGAAACGACACCGAGGAGTCTGCTGCTGCAAAAGTATTTTTTTAAATGTGGGTATTTCAAGCAGGGACCGCGAGATGCTGGGCAGCAGCCCTTCTCGCCCCTGGGACTATTGAGGGACTGAAAACCCTGCTCCATTATTCTGCTGCTGGATTTTATTTTAGTTTTCAAATGATGCCAGTCCTTGACTTCTGCACCTCAAGTACAAATAATATTTACCCAACATAGAAATGCCGTTTCTGAACTGAAGTTGTTTTCCTTTTTGACCAAAGCATGAAGTTTTGTTTTGCGTTTTTATCTTTGACTTTGGGAAGAAAAAAATAAAAAATGGAATAGAATAGAATAAAATAAAAGAAAACTTTAAAAAAGTGAAAATAAAATTAAAATCAGCTCACAGATCTTACTCACCAGAAAGTGGCTTGGGGGGAAAAGACAAGGTCTAAACTCCTCCTGCCATGTCGGCTGGAGCGCAAATGGAGGTAACACGAGCTGCTCCCCGTTCAGGGCTTGTACTTCTGTCTAGATTATGGGATTAGTCTCTGTTACATCTATCTACAGCTAGGAACTTGTGATCCAGTTAAAGCAGCTTGAAAGGCGCTCAGCAGGTGCTGGGGGTCCGACTCTGCAGCACAAATTCTGCGCAGTTACTGGGGAAAAGCAGGGGCCGGCATTGCGCGGGGCTCCGTACTGGAGTGGGGGAAAGGAAAAATCAAACTCCTGCCAGAAAACACTTGCAGGCAGGGAAAATTAGCCACAGCCATATTTTTTTTTTTTTTTTTCCCCTGGATCCTGAAAATGGAGTTGCTAATGCATAAATACAAATGCTGTCAAACATGAGTTTGTGATACTATGCTGCTCCTTGCACCATACGCACTGTATGGACATAGCGGGTCTCTTAGACCTAAGAGATGCTAACTTAGTGCTGGAATTTTGAGTTTGCAGAAACTGTCCTGTAAACGTCACAGGGGATTACTAAATCTACAGGAAGATTACAGCTCTGCATATGTTTGGACTATTGATTTAAAACTTTATTACCTTTGATACAGCTTCTTCACGAAGGAAACAATTCAGCAGTGGGAATTCTGTCCACGTAAAGCTTTTGCAGGGTCGAACCGTTCTCTACAATCCCACTTTTCAATAGAGCAGACAAATCTCTCTGTAGGTGATGCCACACAAACCCAATAGGAGTGCAGGAACGAGGCAGCACCTTATAAAGATGAAATCCTGCCCTGCTCCGCCAAAACTTCTCATAACCGCAGCAGAAAGAGGATGCAACAGACCTGAAATTATACAGCCATGATAACTTTTTAATGGAAAAAGTAATAGTATAGGTTTTACTATTGTGTATTCTTCATACTATAGTAAAGCTGTCGTACAGCCTAGGAAAATCTGGGTTTGTAACAAGATCTATATAGAAATGAATACATGGCAGTGTGACTGGCAGTGGTTTTCTCAGACAAAATATGCAGTTGCATAGTAAGATAGTTATAACAGGATTAGATTTCAAGTACAAAGCTGAAGTTCAAAGATTTTTCAGGCCCGTATATGAGAAAATTGCAAACAGGGATTTTGAAGCTTTCAGTTCCCCGTAGCGGAGAACCTTTGCGACTGAGTATCACTTGGGCCTGTCTCAGCTGAACCTGGGAACACGGTGGCCCCTGTTCTCCTGCAGCCATCCTAAGATCGGATTCAGGCCAGTACAACACCCAAGTTGGTGGGGTCCTGGGTTCCCCTCCCTGCGATCTGCACTCTCCTGCGTCTGACACCATGGAGCTGATCGATCGAGGCACAGCAATCTGCACATCTAATGCTCACTGTTGGCTCTCAACGCTTTGTTGGCTTTTTCTTTCCTAGGAAGAAGTACTGTTGAATCGCTCCAAATGCCATTACTAGGACAAAAACAGCGCATGGAGCAATTTAAACCCAATTCAGTAAAAGAGAGCACCCGTTACAGTACCTGCATCCTAAACTCAGATTAAAAACTAAAGTCTGCACTGGTTTATGTCCATTTACTATGCTGGATGACCTCCAACTACCCCACATCTGAAGCATCAAACTCACTGTATACATTTTCTGCTTTATAACATTCTTCATCCTTCACTAGAAAATACATTTTGCTGTTTTATACAAAACAAAACACATCAAATGAAAGAATACCAAACAATTATTTTAGCAGAAAAGTCTTGAGGGAGGGTTTCGTAATCTCCTAAAAAAACCCCCACACGTACAATTTGTTTTCAGTTGCAGCTACCTCTTGTGTATATTGTAGGTAGGACAAGCCGGGAGACGGGAGACGGGGCGAGAGGAGGGCAGGCACCCAGCACGGCCACAGGAGAGTTAAAAGGGATGAGTTCTGTGGGTGCTCGTTTCCATCCCCATTACAACGACTGTCTTCAGAAGAGATTTATGCCATGCCATTTCTTCCTCTTGCCCCAACCTAAGCCACAAAAATGCGGTATTGGAATTGTAACGCCTCATATATTCTAAGGAAGATAATAGTAAACTGCTCTGCTTTGACCTTTTCGGGATTTCTGCTGTTTGATTCACTCGCCGCGGCCATCCCTCGTGTTCGCAGCGGTAACCTGTGGGGACGCAGTGCAGCGGGGGCCAATCCAGCTACAGAATATTGAAAAGGTTAAAGTCTATGTTTATGAGTCTATTAAATGTTTATAGTCTTTCACAGGCTGTACTGGGCATTAAAATTATGATATCTCATTCTCATAACAAACACTGTAACGAGAACAGAAAATGGCAAAGCATGAATCCGTTCTGAAGGCGACGTTTGTAATGAGAGTAGAAAACCATCACAATACTAATTTGCTCCTTTGAAAGTCAGAGAGGAAGAGATGACGCCACAAACCAAAACCACAAGTAGCATGACATAGCAAAAAAATTGCCTGACCAGAAGGTACCAGAGACTCATCCTACAAACCCTCCCATCTCCAACACTGATCAGCAAGAGATGCTCCAGTGGAAATCAGGAAACCTCAACAGAGAATAAAAGTTTCCTTCAGTTCTCAGAGTTTTCAAGCTTAAACACACACACAAAAAAACTTTTGGGAGACTACTGGCACGGAGCTGTGCTGCTGGGAACACCACCCCTGTTCCCACAAGCTCCTCAAAACCTGCTCAGATGACCATAAGCTGTCTGCTTTGCTTTTACACATAACACTGGGCTTTATACGCCAATTAAACACTGTGCATATTTTTTTTTCTTTTTATCCGTTCTAAATATATGGCATCTTAATTTCACTACATGTCGTAAGCCGGCTACAGTACATTAACAAGCGCCTACTAACATGGACAATTTACACCTTCTTCAGCCAGACTCCAAACACACCACACACACCCCCAGCTCTGGCTGTTATTAGTCCCTTAGGTAGATCGCATCCTAGGAATACATGGGAAGACCCTACCATGAGCAGGCAAAAAGGAGCTGGTGCACCGATGGCCTTGTTATTCCTGAGCAATTTTACATGGGAAGTGATGAAGCATGACTTAATTATTAGTTTCTCCTGTCCCACATCCTAGAGTCTCAGCCAGGGCAAATGCGATAGGCACCGACTGTACCATCCCAGCAGCCTAGTCCCCAGCAATGTTCCTCACACACCACAGGGGAAAAATTTAAAGAGAAATTTGAAGATGAACACTGCTGCTAATGATGGGGAATTTCTCCCCAGTGTGAGGGGCAACGCAGGAGAAAGTAACAGAGAACCAAGTTTCTTTGAACTACGATGGATAGTGATATCAAATCATAAATAGACAGACAGGCACATGTAAACACACAGAGGATCAAAGGAGCCAGCCTAAGTGCAGGCAGCCTGCAGCCGGGAAGGGCTTGGAGCCTGTCCAGCCGGCGCTCACGGTGCTTTGAAAGGTCCCACTAAAAGTGGGATACCAGCAGGCATCAGTTCAATGCACCCCACAAATTACCAGACTTTGATGGCCAGGGAGTAGCCAGAGATTTTAATGGAGAGGAAAAAAAAAAAAAAAGAAAAAAGAAGATCTTTCCACCCCATTGGCGGGGTCTACATTTCAACATTTCTCCCAGCAGAAGGAAGGCAAGAAGGGCTACTGAGAAAGAGCAGTGGGTAATATTGTGGAGTCCCCTAAATCCATGCAAGCTACAAACTGTGTGGTTCCCGGGCTATTGTGGGCAGCCCTTTCTTCCCCCAAAAGTCTGTGCTGTGGTATGACCAGCTATGAACACGAAAGACCAACTTCTCCAATACCTTTGTAATTTTTCTCCATATACCGTAACCACCACCACTCTTTTGAGGAGCTATCCTTGGTTTGCATACAAAACTGTCTACAAAATGAATCTGCTCCTACTGCCAACTTGCATTTCAAAACAGACGCAAGACCTGGGTTAAAACAGAGACAGGAAAAGCCAACGCACATTAGCTTTACCTGGAAGGTCCTTATATTTGCATGGTTGATGTTGCACCAAGAAATAAGAGCACTGGTTTACTGCAGACCTCCTGGTGATTGCTGGGACCTGGAAAGCTGATGGAAACTGGTTAAAAATGGGCCAACAGCAGCAGTTGTCAAATGAAAAAACAATAAGAAGTTACAAGAAAACATCTTTAGGATAGGCCCAAAAAGGGATATTAGCAGTATTCTGCTAACATATCCCTTCAGAAACAGCATGGTATGCCCGGTGACTGAGAAAAAAGATTAAAACTCCTTTACTGCCACTCCTCATTCAGATAAGCTCACAAACATTGAACGTGTTACAGAACAAACAGTAACAACCCTGGTGGTGCCCCAAACCAATGTATGGGATGAAGGGGAAAGGATTTATTCACCAACTCATGGGTCTTGCAAAACTCAAGCAGTATTTTTATTTAAGGAAACCATCAGTATGAACCAAACCCTACCAGCTCAGACCGGCACTCCACTAAGCCTCATCTTGAAGAGTTGCCAGCACCACATTTTTTTGAAAGGTGCAAGAAAATCAAAGTCATTGTGGAATAACTTTTCTAAGGATGCATCTTTCTCATCCCTTGATTAGTATTTAGTTTATAGGTTACATGTTTTTAAATTGTACGCTAAATAATACTCAGAAGTGGTTTTGTAATGAACCTTCAAGGTCTATTCCAGACTATGGACTGGTTGAAAGTTTCCTTTGTACTTTCCTACCAGAGGTGACACCTGAATTACACCAATAACATTGTGTCTGGGGCTTTTTGGATCTATTGTTCCTTCTAGACACTCTTGTGGCATTGTGGCACACTAAAACAGATGCCAAGAGCCACCAGGAACTGTGCTACAGCTCTGCATCTGGTAGATTTGTGTAACAATTAAATCTAATCAAAAAGTTTTGAAGACTTACCAAGTTCCCCTTTATAACCAGTTTAACTTTATGAGTCAGTTTACAGGCAGCTATAATCATTTTTACCAACTCAGAGTTACCTGTTAAAGTATAAGTGAACTAATGGTTACTATATTGTATGCATCAAAACAATACATAGACAAATTCATAGAAATACAGGAGTAATGCCCTCTAAAATTCAACTTTCTCCTTGCCGGGCACCGTGCTTAATAGAACCTCTGGCTAACATCCAGCTTTGTGGTGGTGATACCAGTAAATTCTTTAAAGAACGGATCATCTTTATTGATGAACTTATAAGAAAATCTTTGAGCACATTCAGAAATGAAAAAAACCCCAACCCCTTGAAAAACAATATTTCACTGAGTTGTGTCCAATCCCGTCAACTTTCTCTAAAGATAAAGCTCCCATCACCGTAACAGAGCAAGGTCGTGCTGCCTATGGACCCGGGGTTCCAAACAGCCTTAAAGGTCTCATCCTACCCCCTGTAAAACTTCTGATTGTCACTGTGAATCAGTGTTTTTACACATATATTCTCCTGGCATAAGAATAAAGGTAACACTTCTTCCTGCCAACTGTAAACGAAGAAGATATCCATTCAGCAGGAAAAACTCAAAAAAAAAAAAAAGCCTTATGCTCTTGTGAGCTACTCAAAGATTGAACTTGAATTAACTTCTGCTTTAGAAGAGCTGTGAAAATAAAATATGCAAAATCAGTAAATGTATTTTTTCCTACTATTACCTCAAACAAATTACTTGAGAAAGTTACACTACATTTTAATTTTAAAATCACTTCTGATCTGATAGTTGGTAATGAAAATAACAGGTCATTAAAATGGCAGTTATTACAAGTGTATGAAAAGTAAAAACAAGGCATCAAGTGTAATGATGTCACTGATATTAATTTTACTTTCCACTATATCACTAACATGCTTTTTTATTTGTTTTTGGAATAGCGTATTAAAAAACTGTATACATAAAATATTGTATGTTGCAAAGGATTAAAAATGTAGTGTAGGCACCAAACCAGGGTTAGTATCACTTAAATAGAAATACATGATTTAAAGTTAGCTAATACGCAGTACCCAGGGGGGACCGAGATACCGTGATACAGGGGAAGAGGACAGGAAGAACTGGGCCGTTAGGTGAGGAAAGGCACGCGGTTAAATCGGCCATTGCAAACCTTATGTCCCAAATGAAAACCAGACGGTCAAAAAAAAAAAAAAAAAAAAAAANCCACAAGGTTTCACAGCCACTTAAACCTGGTGGCAGGAATTCAATGCTCTTTCTTGGACCGTGTCTGTCATTTACCTGCCGTGTTGAAATATCACGAAATTCCCGATTAGGGCCAGGTTTCCCCAGGGCGGCCGCCCTGTGCGAGGCAGCTCCGTGTGTGGCATCCCAGCCCCGCGATGACAAGCCCCCACTGCCCTCCTGGGCGGGGAAAGTTCCTCCTGCTCTGTAAAACCTAGGGAGGAGGAAGAGGAGGAACCAGAGGGATGGATACGAGAAAGCCCAAAAGGTTGTGTACCGGCAGATGGGAGGGTTTCAACCTCCCCTGCACCCAGAGGGGCGTGCTTCCATGCAGCTCATTCTATGGGAGGAAAAAAAAAAAAATCAGAAATCCTTTACTTGGGGTGTGGACAGAAGCGCAGTGGAATGCTCTGCTGCATACAGCAGTGCTGGTTTTAGACAGCAACTTTTTGGGGCTGTTACTGAGCTGCTGCATGTAATACAGGTGGTTCCTGGGCGTCTGTGCTGCTAACGCAGGTCTTTGCAGTCCAGAACCACTCGTGTAGTAAAATCATCATCGTTGAATGCACTTTAGGAGTAATTATTCTTGTATTACAGAAAAACAGCCTTTACAAATTCAATTTATTTTAAAAAATAAAATAAAATCCCAAAGTAGGAGTTTTTTTTTCCAAAAACCTACCACTCCTTCCCATAGCCCAAGCAGAATATTTGGTCTCAGTTCTCCAGCACAAGTATTTTTTTCCCTAACTTTTTTGGGAGTCTCTCTGAGCTCTTCCACTGAGGCATGGAGAAGTGCAGCCTGACCACCGATTTTTGCCATCCTGCTTGAACGTGAAAGTGTTAATGTGTTCCCACAGCAAATCAGCAAATATGCTGGTGAGAATCAAGGCGATGAAGAGAATATAGCAGGAACTGAAGAGGCAGGGTTGTTGAGCTGAGCGAGCAAGCTTATGATTAGACAAAAATTGTACTTTCTTAACAGCGCTTAACATCTACGCGATGGATCCGAGCAATATATTGTGCAAACATCTGGTGTTCCAGTGGTAAGATGGATCACGTGGATGGATGATACAGCGAGGCTCATCACTCTTCCGTCAGAGACGCATGGTCACGCAGCGAAGGCGCATCTTTCCACTTGCTCTGGCTGCTGATCTATTGATTTTGAACCGCTCTGATTCCCCTTGTGTCTAGCTGTAGATGCAGAAGAGACGAAGCAACTGGGAAATCAGCAAAGCAGCAAGCTGAGCAGTACAAATTGGTAAAAATTATTTAATACTGGGAAGCTACCAGTCACCCCCTGGTAATACTGTCAATTAAGTGTATGAAATTAATATTAATTATCAATAATGAATTGTTTGCAAGTGTAATAATGAATAGAGGAAAACAATAAGAAGAAACACAGCCCATTTACAATGCAAAAATGTTGGCTGCCTCTGAATATTTCCTCTGAAATCTGTTGTGGTTCCATTAAGAAGTACATTCATAAATATATTTTCTTAGTATTTGAGTTGCAAATCAGTCTAGACTTTTTAATAAGTGCCACGAAGCAAATGTACACACTGAAATTCTGTCTGATTCAAGAAGTTATATTCATTAAAATAATAAAAAAAAAAACAATCAGAAAACAACCCCACAGAGATGCTCAGCAAGAGCAGTCATCTTTGAAAAGGAGGAAGCCAGCAGCACTTGGAAAATATTTTAACAAGAAAAGCACACACTGGAATATCACTCCCAGCCCATGCTGATGCTTATCAACAGATTGCAGTAACTTTCTTCTCATGTTGGAGGGGGGGGGAAAAAAAAGCCAAAAGGAAATGGTAACCCCGTTCTATAAGCAAAGAAATTTTAGTCTCTGATACATAACGTATAATTAGTTTTAACTAATATTTCAAATCCATTTCTGGATTAAAGGTGCACTTCACGCTGCACCTGCAAGGAAGAGAGGCCAGGGAAAAAAGCTGTTGGAAAAAGAAAGGCATGAGAATTGGGGTGTGACGGGCCCCTGAGCAACTATGAGCCCAAGGAGCTGGTGGTGGCAAACCCTGGTTTCACCTGCCTCCTCTCCCTGTACGCTGCTTTTTCTTCGTTCCAGTAATTAACACTGGTTTGCTCTCTAACTTTACCTTTAAAAGGGTGGAAACCATCAAACACATGAAAAACGTTTTCTGCCACGTATAGATGGCATTTGTGAGGCAATGCTCAATGCCAAATATTTGTGATGGTAAAATAGCACAACTATTTAAACAGGAGTGAAATTTTTGTGGCCGTCTCTGTCGGTCTGGGGGAAACACATTCCCCTTGGCATGGCATCTTCTGGGGAATCTTCTCCTTCGATGTTAAAACTAGTTATGCTCTCAAGAGATGCAGGAGCAGCCTTGATTCTAACACCGCTAACAAGGGCATCAGGTTATATAGTGTCTTACAGTGAGATTTGATCAAAATAAATTTTGAGAGAAATATTTCCTCCTAGGACTACTTTCCTCCACCCCCAAAAGTTTTCAAAATACTCCTACTCAACATATGGTGCAAGAGTAGTCAAGTCCAAAGGCACAATAATTGATCGTCACCAATTACGCTGTTTATTTTTAAAAAACACTTGTTTTTAACACCAGAAATTAAGTTTTCCCTATTTGGGATCATTTTCCAGTGTTTACTTAGCTGAATTGAAAGGCAACACTAGTTTATGGGTTCGGACAGTATTTGGCATGGGAATTCTAGCTAACTTGTATGGGATTCCCAAGGCCGGGCTCTAGGAGAGCCAGACCCAGCCAGAGGGGCAGGAGGGTACAGCGGCAGGGACAGTACTGGAAAAAGGGATGCAAGCAGTTGGTCTTCCCAGTTGGCCGGGTTTTCAAATCTAGGGGCAACAAGTGAAGAACAACAGAAACTGGTGAAAGCACCAGTTCTACCATGGTGTTTGCCACCAGCTGGGTGGAACTGAAAGGTTTCATTTCTTCCAGAGTAAGAGCATGGTCTCTGCAGGCACGGCGAGTCCCTGGGCATGGGCGGCCATCGGAAGTGCGGGAATAAAACAGCTCAAGACTCTAAACCAAAGCCAACCCCAGCTTCAAAGCAGCTGTTTAGAAACATGTGATGGTTAACACTCAGTCCTCGGTTCCAGAATCTACACTTAGAGCAAGGAAAAATTAAGCTGCAAGTGTTCACTTACCTAATTTCCTACCAAACACCTATGCTTGCTTTCCCCGCAGGTCTCCTGTGGACGTGGAGTTGGGCTGTGCAGCGTGCCCAAGAACGCCATAACCTCAGGCCAGTGTCGCAGGAGGGGTTTTGCCACCACGGCTGGTGCAGAGCTCAGGGACAGCTGGGTGAGGTGAGCAAAAAGCCGTCGCATACCACAAAAATTGAGCTGTATGTGCACCAGTCTGCTGAGACAAGGCTCTGTACAAACATGTTGTTGCTTTCTTGAAGGACCTGCACACTAATCAAAAAGCTGATGAACTTCAGAAACTCATAGTATCATAAGCAGTATTAATCCTTTTTTAGAGCCATGTATAAAATGATGGATCAGTTATGCTGCTTGAGGGGCATAAATATCATTTATTAAGACAATCATGGTTAGCTCTTTGCAATTATTTTTTAATAGAAACATGAATCTCAGTTAAAGCCAGATTTATGCTCGCCCTCACCTAACCCAGTGCCAGGATCTTTGATCCCAAATTATTTAGGAAGTGGAGAACTCTCTCCTGCACAGGGCGTTTCTGTACAAAGTGTGCAATAAGCAGCAAAAAGAGTAAGATGTCTGGGGATTAAATCTTTCAGCATTCCTAATGCACATCATGGACTTAGCTGAGCCACAAATCTGCACTTTATAGTTGGCACACTCTGGAGGAATCTCTTACACCCAAAACAAACTAGTTGTTTGTTTACAAGGGGGAAAAAAAATCTGCTAACTCAAGGAAATGAAAACAGCGTAAAGAGAGAAAACAACTCTTTAGCTTTATAATGTTGATTGGTACTAATCTAAGTAGCTATTATTATGAGCTGATCTGTGGCATTTCTGCCCTTCCTCCAATCTGTCACAAAAGCAAGACATTCAGCATTACTTATTCAACCAAAAAACACAAAGTAGTAGAACCCAGATGAGGCATTTGTTCCTGCAAACTGCTCCTCTGCTGTTGCTTAAGCAAAGCAGCAATGCAAACTGAATTATATGGAACTCATATGACACATACAGTAAAGAAATAAATGCAAATTACTTACACAGATTCTTTCCAAAGCCCTTTGCATTTTTTTTGTATAAAATAATCCGTTACTGAAATGCATTTGTAGGTGCAACGTACAAGTTATTTCAAAAGCACTGATCAGAATGACTTAGAAGTTTAGGGCAGCAGCTGAATAAAAATGCCATTTCCAGTTTGAATGGTGAGCGAAACAGAGACAGCGATAACGTCACATTGGGATTTCAACAGGAGGACTCCGGCAAACATCGCTTCCAACGGGGAAACGCCCACTAACACCTTTAGTAAAGAGTAGCAATGAGAGCCCTGATCCTCTTCCAGAGCCAGAAACAGAACACCGGGAAAAGTTCCCGCAAACAAATTGCTGCAGGCAGCCATCCCCCAAATCTCCATCCCGCTGCCCGCCAGCCCTCTCCCTGCTCTGACATCTACCTTTCCCCACGGATAGTCGGGCTCCCCAGGCTGACAGCCCTCTGTGTTGCAGACCCCAGGGCTTTCGCAAGAGCCTGGAGAGTTGTTATTGTGGGGTTCCCCCCCCCTTTTTTTTTTTTTTAATTTTTGCAGTAATTTCTGTCCCTCCTCCCCACCCTGTCCTGGAGCATCACAAGAGATCCCACTTGGTTCTGTTCTAATTAGAAACAATTTCTAAATTAAGCTTGTCAAAACACACACGAGCCACATGGATACGGTGTGTGGGAAGTGCTTTGCTCAGCCAGTCTGTAGCCCGGCGAGGCGGAGCGGGGACCCCGTACCCCCCACCCTTCCCAACCTCGGCTGCATTCAAACAGCTTGGATTTTTCATAGAATGGTTTATGTTGGAAGGGACCTTAAAGATCACCCAGTTCCACCCCCTGCCCTGGGCAGGGACACCTCCCACCAGCCCAGGTTGCTCCCAGCCCCATCCAGCCTGGCCTTGAACACCTCCAGGGATGGGGCAGCCACAGCTTTCCTGGGCAACCAAAATTTTCTTTTAACAGAAATCTGAGTCACTTTTTTAATGAGACTATTTCGGAGCATCAAAAGGCAAGTGAATATTAAAATGTATGTTCACAGGAAAAGCTTTAATTTGGACAGGAAAAATAGGGATAACAGACTATTCAGGATACAGCTTCCCTCCCAGTGACTGTATGTGGCGGTTCACACTGCATCGGCTTCAGGAACCAGAAATCAGTTTGCACACTAAAAGCAGCTGCAACCCTTTGAAATTTATGGGATACCAAGAGAAAATATTTCTGAATAATACAGGTCCTTTGACATGAACTTAAAATTGTTTTTTTAAATAAATTGATTGTGGTTTTATTTATAAGCCCAAGCCTTCTGCAGCTCACAGCACTGCTCAAGGGGGAAAGACAACCTTCAGCTGGTGTAAACTGTCAGAGCTGGAATTTAAAGGAATTGGGACCATTTATGCCTAGTAAAGGTCTGCTCCAGAGTACTGCTCAGGATCGTATGAATCCCTTCTCTTTCAGGAGAAGGGCTGTCTGAACGTCACTCACACTGCCCTTTATTTTTATCCATTAGACAAACAAAATGAACGATCACATTTATGCCGTGGACAGAAAGCAGACCCCACAGGCTATATGTTGTGAAAAGAACTCTTTCTACCGAGCAAGATAATGCTTGAAAAGGTGAATGAAAAGATTTTAGTAAAGAGGAAAATGTCCCTGTAGGACCCTTCCTAATTCTGAGCTCTTCACTAACGTCAGCCTCGCTAATCCATACCTAGCTGTGAGTTCAAATGAAAAATTCATTAACTTTGTGTCCTTTAATTTATTAGGTGTAGCAACACTCCTCATCAGGGGAAGGGCTGAAAGGAGGGGACAATTGGGGCTCTTTCGTTCTTTTTGCAAATCTACGGGCTCACAAAGGGAGAGGACCAGTTTGTGAGAAATTACACTCCCCTAATTAGAAGAGCCGCTGTTTGCTCTTGTGGGCACGCCGAAGCCAACCAAAGGAAAAATGTAAAATCTGCCATCAAAGATCTGAAATGGCCACGGCTAAAACCACGCCAGGACCAGACAGCAGCAGAGGCACCTCGGTGACCATTTCATCCCACAGTGGTACATAAAAAAGGAACACATTAGGAACAAAGTCTTTTATATAGTGAATTAAAACTGAAATCTGGACTGCCCACACCGCAGCAGGACTAGATGCTGCTTTATATCCATGACACCAACTGCTAGGTACCTCTTATACCTGTGTTATGGCATGTTGTGGAGCTTTTCCCAAATGGCCTAAGGAAGCCGAATTTGGGCACAAGAAGCGAGAGCAGGAAATACAGAGGATATGTTTTCTCCGGAGGCTGCCTCGCTCCAGGGGCTCAGGGATCCCATCACAACCCCTCTCTGCTCAGCTTCCACAGCTGAACCTGGGGATAACAAACCACTCCTGTTTTTTCCATTGGGCTGATAGAAGGATTCAGTTTTATTCATGGTAACACAATATTTTGTCCTTACGTGACCCTCCCCGGTGTCCCTCCCCTCCCTCTTTGGAAGGGAATAAATAATTATCCTTACTTTCTGCCAGGAAACACAGATAGTGAGTGGGGTGAAATGGACTGCAGCCAGGGCACAGCCAGCAGCAGAGCTGTGCCTCCAGCCTGCCAGTCCCAGGACTTATTAACATTAATGCTTAATTAGTGTTTACATTTTCCAAGCAAAATGTAAACATGTATCTGCACCAGCCAATACCAGCTGTGACGGGAGAGTGATGTTATCCAAAAGCAATTTCCTCCCCTTTCAAAGGGGCATCTCCAGTAGGTAGGACCATAAAACAGCATCTGAATCATGACACCTCATATTGTGCAGTTACAAAGCACAGCAGCGGGGTCGTATCACCAGTTACGAGGTAAGACCAGTGACTATTTAAACTGATGAGAAAGGCTAAAGTAGTAGGAAAACAAAATTAAAAAAAAAAAACAAAACACAAAACAAAACACGAAAACCCCAACCCCTTTGAGCATCTTGCAGCAGTCATATGATTCCAATTACAAAAATACAAACTGTCTTGATAGCCATTTGGATATAGTCTTTGAAGAAGCAAATTATTGTTACCAAAATTAATTGTTCTTTGGAACAGCAGAAAACTCTGAACAGCTGTAAAAAATGTTCACAGGGAAATCTGAGTCTAGTGGAGGTTAATCTGGGTTTAAGTCTCTTTACAGATATTAAAATGAAGTCCAGCTGAGCCAGAAGTGCATAAAATCAGCTTGTTTCTCATGCCCATATCTTGCTTGCAAAAACAATACAGATGCTCTGGCTGTTGTCCCTCCACCCCCCAAAACTGATGCCCTATTTACCCAAACACGTGGCATGTCCCTCTGTCACCAGTGGTACCCTCCTGAGGCTGACTGGCCAAACATCTCCTTCCCTGTGGTCCAACTTCTCCCACTGCAGGGATCAGGTAGACAAACAGTTGGAGGAGAAAGTCACACGTGAGGATTTTCTGCTGCGATTACTGAAAAAATAAATCCGCAAACACTGTTACCGATATTTCTAAAACTGCTGTCACATGGGTGTTAAGATAGCATTTGGTCACAGTTTCACGGGGGATGGATGTGGTGGGGAAAGAATAGCTTATGTCATCACTATCATCAAGTGCTTTTTTCAAATATTGGAAATTAGGAAAGTGCTACATCACTTCCCGTATGCCCCAAAAGTCAAAGAAAAAGCCAGTTGGACTCCCTTCTCTGTAGGACACTCCTGGAAGGAAGCTTTAGGGTTAGAAGATGAGCAAGTTTCTTGAGTAGTGGAGCTGAAGCAAGACATTTTTTCTTGAGAGGGAGGTGCAGTCACCTATTTCTCACTAACCATGTCCCATGCTGAAAATCAAATGTAAATGTTGATTTTGCAGCCATAAACTGAGTCTCTCTGGGGTGGTGGAAAACTATAATTGAGAACAACAAGAGCTGATGCAAAAAAAGAACGCCAAAACTGTTAACTCCGCATAAATGGCCATCAGCGCTTACATATACCACCTATACAAGGAGAGGTGAGCGAGGTAAGGAGCTAGTGCAGTTACTTAAGGGAGGGAGACTTGAAAAATGTGTATGACATGGAATCATCTCCGAGGCTGAAGACAACTATCCCATAGTGTTACCTAAATGAAGCACAACCTAAAACTATGAGAACTAATCTGGTTACCTGGCAAGAACAAAAGGTCATTCAGGCTCAGTTGAGTGGCATGGGAAAAGAGCTGGCAAAACACTATAAGCTATACTAAGTAAGAATAGTAAATACCACAGTAATATCTTTATTCCTTCTTATCTTAAGGTAGAGTTCGAGTTTTGGTACTGTGACAAGGAAACATCTGAAAGCAGAGGGCACCTGGGAATATGGACATTGTCACCGCGGCTTAGATAATCAGTCAAGGTAGCTTTTCTTCAAACACAGTCATATATATTTACTGTAAAGGAATTCCTCATGCAATTAAGAACCCATGGGTTCAAGACTCCAGGGTCCCCAAACCAGCCTTCGATCCCCAAAAGCAGGACATGTGAGAGAGTGAAGGTGCAGGACTTTCCCACCAGCAAGCGAGGTCAGCGTTATCACAGACTCATATGCGGGTATGTGTCACGGTTCTTGGCAAAGCACAAATCACAGAAATTACTATGCAAATATATGATGTATGATTTTTTTAAGCTGCGCTTGTATTCTTCTTTAAAAGCTTAAATTGGAATTAAGTTTTGTGATTGCCCTCCATGCAAGGACGTCTTTAGCACAGAGCGGGGTGTAATCTGTCCCTGAGGCACTGGAATAACCAGATTAAACAAAAATCACAAAGAGAAAATTTGCAAAGACCGCCTTGGTGAAACACAAAAAAGGTAACTTACCCTGGGAGAACAAGACAACATGCAAATGCCGACATCACATGCCTGCTGAAAACATACTTAACCGTAGTGATGCTTTATGGAGGTTTATTGCTGTTTGCAGATCTCTCCAGTCTTGCCTGCCTAGAGAATATTCGTCTCCTGCCTGACTTTCCCAAATATAATTTATTTGTGTTCTACAGCCCTGAAGTCAGGTGATAAGTGCATTTCACAAAGTAGGTCTCACCTGGAGAAGTTGTACACCGCGCTGTTTGGAGATGACACTCACGGAAGCAGCTCAGTAACCTGGATATTGTCACTCCCGTTACCTCTTAATCCTTTGGAAATAACAGCTTCAAGCCACAGTAGGGTGGTACAATGTGAAGCATTTATTTGCACGCCATATCAAGCTAGAAAGGTAGATTGTGTGTATGTGAGGGCACTAAGGTTGAAAATTATTTATTACGAAACATAACTTTGCAAAGGCTCAGCTAGACACCTTTGATGTTTCTGAAGAGCACCATCTGAGCTCATTTTTGGAATAAAGTAGCTAGCTCAATGATATCTTCATTTCTTGAAGACAGTTGTTCCGTCTCTTTTCTATACTGTATGTTCCACATTAAGTCATTATCTATGCTGTTCACTCCATTAATTCTGCTAGTTTTATTAGCAAAGTTCTGCTGCCTGGTCCTGTAGCAGTGACAAGCATTTCTAAAAGCTAATCTGACAGATAATGACTCCATTAAGTGTTGAATACTAATTGGTTTACATCAGGGGCCTGAAATTAATTGATGTAAATAAATTAGCACCTGAGCGTGCATCACCCCAGCTTTGGATTTTCCTAAATACCAATGATTTTTAAAGCCTGTATCTTCAGCAAAACGCAACGGAATATAAACAGACAGGATGAGTAATTAAAATGTGGCAACAAAATAAGACTATCAAGATGAGCTTAACAAAGATTGTTTACCTATTGATGGAAAGGGTAGTGCCTGCCTGTACAGTCTGTTTACACTGCTCTGACTCGTACAAAAGATACTTTTCTGACAGCTTCCCAAAGATATAATTATCATTACTATTAATAACAGTGGCACTGACCCCCACACCATTACCAAGATTTAGTAAAGTTATGTGATACACAGGGAATGCGTGCTATTAATCACAACGAACACCTGCCCCCCTTAAAAGTCAAGCCTTCAATTATTAATTCAAGGAATGAAAGTTATTTTGTTTTAAAAGGATAAAACCTCATTACAGTGGAGACTTGTCATTGGAATGACACAAATAATGACTAATTTCTAAAGCTTGGGAGAGCAAGAGTGTGCCTGTGTAGTTTGGGCACGTCAAGAACAGTCAATAGGTTAGAAGACACGAACAGATACAGTGTATTTTTATAAGCAGATTTTCTACATTCACTTTTACCTTTATAAGGAAAATAAAATATAATATAAAGCAATAAAAACCTGAGAAGAATCCACATTTCTTGAGAAAGCAGCTATCATTTGGAGCAGTAAAGTAAATTCAGCCCAGGACAACATAAGGACAGTACAAGGCAATGTATGGGCACAGCTCCATCACCACCAGAAAGCTCACCTGTATTTGTCCAGGGGTGGAGAGAAGCTTTGGGAAAGCCACTGAGGCTAATAGAAAGACACCCATTAACTTCAGTCTGCTTTGGATCAGCTTTCTAATTACTCTCATTGATTTCAGATCGGATACACAGATTATTTTTACATGCACTGAAGAACACTTTGTTTTGACAGAGTTATCGCCACTGTGAAAACATTAAATGACAAGGACATGAGCAAAATTTCTGGAGGCTGAAATCTTCCTAAGGGAATTCAGAAACACAAGATTATCAGGAAGAAATTTAAGAAAATTTGTAAGGAACCTACTGCAAGATCTCTTGAGATATACAAAAGTCTCTTTTATAAGAAATAATTCTGAGTATGGGTTTCATTTTAGTGAGTAATCTATAAGTTTCTGTTAGCCCCCAATCAGGATAATTTCAATGACATGCTATCATTTTCCAGTATTTGACTAACAATGTTACTGTGTATATATATAGATGACGTTTGCAAAGGCAATGAGGGGCGGAAGAACGTTAGGTGCTGTTATGGTCACGGGGAGAGCCAGGGTCCTTCTCTCCCCTCCCACCCGGACACCTGGACCTCGCCGGTGCCCCGACTGCCAGCACCGGTGTCGAAGCAGGAACCCAGCGCTCAGTGCCTGCGTGCCTGAAACGCTCCTCTGCGACGGCCGTTTTCCTCTTCCCTGCTGTGCTCCTTTAATATTCCTCTGTGATCTAATGCCAAAGTGGCAAGTCATCGCAAACAAGCGGCCGGAGCTCCGCGCTGCGGTCATAAATAACACCACAAGTGTTCCTCATCTCACCCCTCGCTCCTTCTAGGGCCGGGATCGTGAGGGATGGTTCAACCCATGTTTCAGAGAAGTTGTAGCTCCTCGACAGTGCATTTATCACCACCCCGATTCTGTGTTTATCAGCTGCTTTTCAGTCCCTGAACCACCAGTGATTTACCTCAATCAATGCTGACAGACAAAAGCCTCCTATACGTTCCTTACTGGAAAGACAGACTGCAAGGAACAGCAGAAAAAAGTCCTCTGGAAAACAGCTGTAATAGAACCAGCCATTTCTTAACTCTAACACCCCAAGAGATGCCTTATTTCAGAGCTATTAGCCATTTTTAGTAATAAAGGTAAAAGATGAAAGTATTAATAACTGTGAAGAGACATAGGAAAGAATAACCCCTTTGCCACTTACAATAATGCAACTAAAATATAGCTCTGAGTGATTAAGCAGCTTTTAAATGTTGCCTTAAGCTAAACAGTAAGTCAGAAGCATTTAGTAATATCACATTTTCTGACTCAAGCGTTCACCCAAGAGTGCTGAAAAGCTGTGCAAAGCATAACCGCTTGGGTAAGAGCAGACAACTTCCATCATCATTCAGAAACTGGGCCAAAATCAGTTGACACCATTTAAATGGAGAACAAGCTTTTCCTCGTATGACAAAGCAGCAGAGCCCCTCAACTCTAAAGCCCTACCCCCGAGGCAGGGAGAAGGCAGCCGTCGCAGGGAGGTTTAGCTGTGGTCCGTCCCCTTCATCTTCAAAACATTTTTAGAGCAGCTTCTCTCTAACCTCATTGGTACAATGATTTTGATTCAGCCACCACCAGTAAAACACTGAAAAGTCATCAGGAGTTAACCAGTGAAAATTAATTACAGGAATAAAACTTCCACGAGTTTCTCTTATCATCAGTATTTAAGTATAATGAATATTTATTAGTCAGTGTAATGGACAACAGAGCTTAAAGGGTGCAGTTTTCTAGTAGTCACCGTACATATGCTTAATGAGAATTCAAAAGACATAATGAATTAGGATTCCCCTGTTGGGCACTGAGTATTTCTTCATTAAATTCTAATGAACTGGGAAGAGTGTCAGGTTTGTTCATGCAGTGTGTTTTCCCCCTTTTTTATGGTTATGTTTAGATGCATTTAGTTAATCCTCATCATCCTTATGACAAAGAAGTGCTGAAAAAACATATCTGATAAGAATAGAAGGAATATAGCTACGTAAAGACAGAAAAGTCAGCAGCACAAATTACGTGAAATAAAAGCCGAAGAATTTTTGCTGTACCATACAGAACCCACATCACCCAAAACAGCTATTTGTTTTTCTCTTCAGAAATTATAGCAATAAGGTTACGGCAAATGATGATGTGATCTCACTTGATTACCACCTTTAGAAAAGACTAATTCCTGAAAACAGACCCAGCACACAACAGCAATTTCTCCCCATCCCTAAACGAGAGGGGTTGATGCAGATAAATCCAAATTGCTCATCACAGAACCGATGGCAAGTGTGTAACACTGCCAAAAAATAGCACAGGAAAAACACCCATCTCGTTGAATAACTATTTCAAGTGTGACCATGATGCCACCTGAATAGTGCCACGGGACAGCAGAGGTGGCTGGGCCGTGCACGCCCACACCAGGCAGCCCCAGCTAAACAAACCCCAGGAGTCAGCGGGTATCTCTGTGTTTGAGGGCTTTTCTAAAGGGCATCAAGCAGCAGAGAGGAACGGGAGCTCCTGCGGCTTTGGGAACTGGTATCTCTACAGCCCGAGTTACTATAAGTAATTTCCTATGAGCACGTGGTTATTACAAAGAGCGAGCAAGCATTAAAAAAAGAAAGAAAGAAAGAAAAGATCTGTGCTGGCATTAAGTCAAAAAATACTTTCAAAAGGGCAGTAAGAAGGCGAGTGGGTTTGAAGGAGAGCACGAAAACAGCTACTATAAAATCACGACCTCTCCATACTTCTTCCAGAATTATGGCAAAGTGGAAATTAATTTACAAACCATTTGTTGTCACTATATCTGCACTTTGGGCAAAGCCGACGCACCACTGGTTTCCCCTTGCAAACGCCGTGAAGCTGCCCCCAGCCACGCTCCTCTGCGGTGGCAGCTGTTCAAATGACAGCAGGTCACCTCACTGGGGAACGGGCCAGTTCCTGGCACGGTGACACTGCCCGTGCAGACCCCACCACCCCAGCATGTCCCCTTAATCGCTGCCTCCCACGTCGAAATCCAGGGGATTATAACACTTCAGCTTCTCACTGGCTGTTGGCAAGACAAGCAAAGCAATTAAACTGTTATGGCAATTTTATGGTGCTTATAAAATTCATTAGCAGCCTATTAATTAAATTTTGTCATTAATATTATTATTATCTTCTATTCTAATTCCTTCTCTGCTCAGACTTTATTTGCTGATCTTCCCCCCC
>VZSZ01002495.1:28462-47224 GCA_013398815.1 Ibidorhyncha struthersii
GGTGGAGCATCGCCATCTACAGCCCCGCCGGCAGCACTGCACGGCGACGGGCAGGACCCGCTCCCTCCATCCCATGCCGTTACTCCATTCTCAGCCGCAGGCAAAAGAAAACTAACAAACCCTAACAGTTTTAAATCTGTTTGGTGCCGGCATGGGGATGGCGCAAACAAACTCCGAGTCAGGTCCTCAGCTGCACCTAACTCTATTTTGGTTGGATTTTGAGCGTTATAATTGACTCATTGCTCAGAGAAAACTTTTAACAGCCTCGGAAGTTTGACTTGGTATTTATTTACTTGAAGCTAAATAGTCAGATGTGTTGGTATACTTCAGGCAGGCCTGTTGCCACCACACAGTGCCTCTTGCTATGAATTCAGACCATATCCCTCAGCACTGATTTCTATTGAACGATATAATCCATTTTGCTTGCTGCTTGCTCAAGTGCTGCGCAGAGCGGTGCAGAAACCTGCTGGGATTTTTCCCAGGCTGCAGGAACCTCCAGACTAACTTTCCTGCAAACCCTTACCACCAAACAAGCCAATTATAAATTTGGTTTGGAAGCATATTCCCAGGATGTGAGGTGTTATGTGTCACCTGTGCGGCCGCTATCACGTCACTGAAGCCGATGAACTCAAAGTAGCCTCATATTGTGGCAGGGTAAAAGCATAAATTCAGCCATTAAAACATTCTAGTCGGCACAATAATGTTAAAAACCAACATTTGGACCCTATTATATTATAATTCAATATTGTTGTTGGTAACATTTGATAAATTGCTGTTATATGTCATTTTAAGGGTGAGTTAAGGGACCGCGAGGCTGTTAAAGCATTAAAGCACCTAACTGTTGCTGCTTAACAGCCATCCTTTCGACTGAAGTCATTCTAACATAGTGCATTGTTAACTTAAAAAATCATTTGTCTTTGCAAATGATGACCTTTCTCTTCTATTAAAGTCTTTATTGTTTCTAACTTTCTTTCTTCAAGATTAAAGCCTCATTGTACTTCAATAATAGACAAAAACTGCCCAAAGGTTATTGCCTTCACATTTGGCTCTGTGAGGTGACTGATAACATTTCTACCTATCGCTCACACATATTAGGACTTCACTGCTCTGCATTACTTGAGAAATAAAATTTTAGGACCTCAAACCAAGATGTGGGTTACGCTGGCTTTCCCTGTGCTGATGCAGTCCATCAGCAGCTGAACACACCGGGAAGTTCATCGAAGGAACACCTGGCTGGTCGCTGGCAATGTGTCCTGGGGACAGCCCTGGTGTCACCTCCCGGACACCCCACACCAGGGACAGTCTGAGCCAGGCTCACCTTAAGGGGATGCCCCAGCTGCAATCGCCTTCATCCTTCACTTTGCAATACTGAATTGCACTAAAGGTAGTAATACAATAAGGCTTCACTGTTATAGTGGAAAAATTAAATTTGCCATTATTATGCCTTCACACAAATCCTCATGGAAGAGTTAGCTCCTATTTGCATTAAGCAACTGTATTTCATATTGCATTGGTTAATACCAATGTCTTTAGAGGTCATCAAACTCAACAGTTAAAAAAATTAATCTGAGAATTTACAGCAGTTAAATACAGCTAAATAATTAATGATGAGGAAATTGAACTTCCCATTGAGATTGGATTAGGAGCCAATGTGGGACACCACTGCTGTAGAGCCTATTTCCCCAGGGAACCTCCTAGCAAAAATCAGCCTCTTTATTGCTTTCCATATCACTAATAAAATATGAAAGCAGAGAATACAATAAGATTTTCATATCATATTAATGACCTTCAGAACGCAATCAGACTAGCAGCTCTCACTGAGCAATTTGCTAACATAATATGAAATTGTTAATACGATATGAAGGTCACTAAGACAGTATAAAAATTAGTGTAATGACAGCAACTAACCTAGGCCTTTCAGCAACAAGAACAATTAACTTGCAACTTCATTTTTGCAACCCGTACCTCGTATGCATGTGTCAGGCACAACATCAACAAGAAGCGGTGCAGCCTCGTTGGGCTCGGAGGGCTTCACCTCTGCCTGCTCTGCGCTCCCTTTAACTCTGCTGGCTCAAACCTGGTGTAGGAAGAGGCACCTCATCCCGGACATCTGCTAACTCGGGGTCAGGGGGTGAAGACAAAACAAAAAAGGAGGGAGGAAACACAAAGGTTGAGAGGATAATTTAAGAGACAAGACAGAATAAAAGGAAAAGGAAAGAAGACATACAAAGAAAAGCAGAGAAGCACCTTCAGAGCTAGTTAGAAAACCTGCAAGCTCAGAAGCAGGGCACGGCTGGCATGCAAGTGTACCAATCATTGAGCTTTGGGATCCACGATGGCGAGAGGCGGCAGCAGAGCAAGGAGCCGACAGCCAGGGGCTGTGGTTTCCAGGCCTTGCTCCAGCACGGCAGGGTGCTGCTAGATCGCAGGCAAGTTCTTCCCATCCTTCTAGCTCATGTTCCTCCTTCTGCAAAACTCGAAAAATATACTGCTAAGAAGTCCTGCCATGCCAACCAGGTGCCTTGAGCTCCTCAGAGGGACAGCACTGATAGTAATGTAAAGTAGCTTTCTAAGGATGGAGATTGACATCTCTAAAAGACTCATTATTGAGAAAAGCTTTGATTCAAGGGGATTTATGGGAAATAAAAGAACGATAGTATTTTTAATGGAACCATGCATTTAAAAGTGAAAATATTTCAAAATTATATTAATCATTTTCCTCCTGAGGAAAACTGACATGTTTACAATCTAGTTTTGGTAGTTTAAACATAAGAATGTCTGACAAAAAAGTTCTGGACAACTTTAAAACCAAGGATTTTTTTCTTTTTCTTTTTTTTAAAAAAAAAAAAAAACTACTTCACTTTTAAAGCCCTGTTCTGAAGTAG
The DNA here is from genome assembly GCA_013398815.1 of Ibidorhyncha struthersii. Lineage (NCBI taxonomy): Eukaryota > Metazoa > Chordata > Aves > Charadriiformes > Charadriidae > Ibidorhyncha > Ibidorhyncha struthersii. The sequence continues at coordinate 31,348 of VZSZ01002495.1, forward strand.
GATAACTTTGCTTTTCACCATGTAAACAACATTGCTGAAGTACTACAGAGCGTGGAGAGCAGTGAGCACCTTAAGTCATTCTTCTGAGGTCTTTTTAAGACGTGGGTCTAATTAGAAGAGAAACTCTGCCCTTGATCCACTGTGTAACCTTTAAGACTAAGGCCTCTTTTTTTCAAGTCTGCCCATTTGGCCTCACCTTAAAGGCCACCAGTGCAAGAGCACAAACTCCAGCTGTCTTCCTGAAATTTCAGCATTAAACATCTAGGCTTTCACTGCCACCACCGGTGAAACAGTGATAGCCGTACCCCAGAAGAATGGCTGGAGAGGGTCAAACCAACATCCCACCGAGCCCCAAAATGTTCCCTCCTGGGCACAGGGAGGAACCACAGGAGGGGGACAATCACACAAAGTTTCTCCCATTTGGGCTCCTTTTCCAGACCCTCCAAAACTCCTCTCCTCTGTGGTGCTCACCTAAATTTCAGCATACACAATAGCCTACGATAAATTTCAGCATACACAATAGCCTACGATAAGGCCAGCTACAGTTTAGCAACTTGTTTCATCACAAGTCATCTCGTTTTATTAACTTTGGACATTCGAGTTCCATTTGATGCCTCTCATGGCATCGACTCCATGAGGGACCTTGTCAAAAATCTTTGGAAAAAATTAACCACAGCACTTCAGAGTTATTCCTTCCTCAATTAGAGTTTTGTCTAATTAGACCAACATCACCATAACAAAGTGAGGATCTGATTGAAATCAATGGAAAAGTCTCTGTGAAATCTCTTCTGAACAGCAGGAACAGGTCAGACCACGGCTTTGTTTCCACAAACAGAACTTTTATACAGGTACTTTAGTATGCTGAAAGGCAAATACAGTGGGGAAAAGCGTGTGGGAAGTCATTCTTCAGCTGCACAGTACGCAAGAGGGGTATCTCCTCCTGGAGACTCGTTTTACTGTCTGAGTCAAAGCCCCTTTATATGTATTTTATACAGGAATTGATTGGTATTTAATTAACCTACACTTTATGCCATAGTCAATCTTTAATTAAATGCATCCTTAAGCATAGAATTTAGAGCATTACCAGAATGACTTTAAGTGCAGGAAGCATTTTATGTTTTCCTCATAAACGAGAAACAAGGAATGAAGTAAATAGCTATATGGAAGGAGTCTCCTCAGTCAAACGCAAAACCATTTGCAGGGAGCCATCCACCTCCAGAAGGAGACATTGGAACATTTCCCGTTGGGCATGGGGATTTGTGGAGGGTGAACCTAAAGCAGCAGCAGTGCTTTGAAGGAAGGAGACCCTTTAGCTCCCGTGAGCTCTTTGAAGCCTCAAAGCCTCATGCAGCTTTTGAAAAAAAAATGCCAGAAAAAAAGAAAAAAGGTATTACAAAAACTTTCTAATGTAAACTGCAATGTTAATTTTAATATCTTAAGTAGCTCAATATTGTTTAAATAAGACTACCTAGCAATGAAAAGATCATCATTATTTTATAATTTGCAAAAGCCTCTTTCCATGCAAACCTGCATCTGCTTTCTTTGCAAAATTCTGAGCCTTATAAAAAAATGCTGAACACGACAAAGTTTAGAGTCAAGTTATTTTCCATTGCCTTGTAATACTTATCCTTCTCTGTTTATCTTAACTTTACTCCCTAAATACAAGTGGGCATAGTATTTGCTACAAACGTAAGCACGCAACTACTTGTCCATACCTTTACCTTCCTGAGCATCAGTCTGTCCCTCCCCATGGCTTAGCTCCGGCGCTCAGCAGCAGTGCTGTGCAGAAGCGCAGAGGTTGCCCTCCAGCCCCATCACGTCTTGCTCAGAGCTTCGCGTTGAGCCACCAGCACTGCAGGCAGGAGAAAGCAGCTCAGCTCTTCAAGGCTTCAAAAACGTCACATGCTGTAGGGAACAGGCAGGTGCAGAGACCTTTAGGTGGTATCTGCTCAGCACCTTCTTGGCAAGCTTGGGAGACTCCAGCATATGATATAGTCTCCTCTTGTGACTGACTCCAGTTTCTTTTTAACGTTAGAGCAAGATGACATCCAGATGCTTTGACTCTCTAAGATGATATGAGGAGTAGCAGTAATTTGGCAACTCTCAGGATCATATTGCTAATCTCACGTCTTGGCTTTTTTCTCTGAAAGCTCCCACTCGTACTGCGCTGGGAGGAATAGCCTTTCCGCTGAACACCAGAAGACCCGGCTAGCCTGGGCTGAGAAGCCATCGTGCTCCCAGTGGGGAAAGCCACCTCATGCTGGAGCAGAGCCCAATTCCCTCCTGGGGACGAGGTGCTGACACACAGGCAGAAGCCTCAAAGGAAGAGCTCCCGCCTCCGTCCCTGCACATGAAGGAGAGCGGAGCTGCTGAAGCTTCTTTGTTCCCTTGTCCTCCTCACCTGCCTGAAATCTGATCTTTCCCTGCAAAAGCCTGTCGTTTCCTACAGACAGAGGTTGAGACGCTGATGGGCTCAGGTGTATTTGCGTGCAGACTTCCTACCTCCAATTCTTTTTTAAATAACCAATTTTTCTATTCTTATTAAAAAGATACAAGTTTGTGAGCAGAGTAACCCACTTTTCTCCCCAGAGCAATGATTCTGTAGTTATTATCAATGAATGCCCGTGACTGAGTACTTCCACATTTATAACCTGCTGGTTGTCCTTGAATAACGAAGCGTGGCAGGCTGCTGTGAGGCCACAGACACGGGCAAACCTAGGGGACAGGAGGCTGCAGAAGGAGCCCCCATGCCTGGTCAGGGTCCCAACCCCAGCACCCCTGTAGCTGCTTCCCCGACTTCCAGGGACCACGAAGGCATTCCTTTGTGCTCAACCCTTTGTAGCTGAGGGAGACACTCATCCCAAAGCATCGTACCACCTGATCACAACAGGGCATGAGCTGTCCGAGGATTAAAGCAGTGAAGATGATCTGGAAAATTCATTCTGTGTGTGAAAACAATGGTAATCAATTTTAATAAATTTTGAACAAGTGATCAGATGAATGATTTACAGATCGGGGCAAGCGGACAGGAACACAGACAGGATAAAAAAATACAGGAAAAGCCATTATTTAAATCTATGCTGTTAATAAAATTTACAGTTATTCAGATGCAGTCATTTTCCAAATCTCGTTTACTTTACAGCATGAATGTTACTCATTGCACTGTACAATGAAAATAAATGAGCTAATCTGCTCTGTGATGCAGTGGCGAGGTCCAAGGTTTCAAGGATTATCATTTAAATATTTCTTCTCCTACAGCTTTTGTTTTGTGAATGTAATCACTTCTTACAATAAATTACATCTAAAGAGAAATGTTTGCTACTGTATCTGGGCTACATATGATCACCTGATTTAGGGAGTTTGACATTAGAAGAAAGGTTGCCATTAGTACATACATATGTAAGTGTATTTTTCATGCGTCTGACCTGCATCACTTGGGCCAAGCCCATCTGAAGCTGATGCCGTGAACACTTTGGTGGTGCAGCTGGAAGGGGGAGGGGGGGGAAAAATGGGGCTATATCAGGAGGCAGCTGGGAGGTTTTGGTCACATCCAGCTGCTCTCCAGCCCTTCAGGGAACCCAGCCAGGCTGTTCACTCCCCAGGAGGCTCATCAGTTCAATGCATTGCAGCGCTGTCACCAGAGAAGTGTTAATTTTTTTTAAAACTTAAAAACAACAAACCCCAAACCAAACAAGAACAACCACCCCCCCCCNGTAGGTACAAAAAAAAAAAGATGGAAGAAACCTATTACCATCATAACCATCACTGGATCAGTCTTGGTAATTAGATGCATCTAGGCTTTAAACATCACTTCAAAATGAAGCATCACATTTTTTCAGTTAAAGAAAGTATCGAAGAAAGCTTTTTTTTTTTCAATTTTCTGCCCCATCTGCAGCATAAAATAATTTACTACATTTAATGTAAATGACTCATTCAACCTAAAAGTTTTCCACTTTTGAGACAAAGATGCAATGAAACCTGCACAAGAGGTACCTGCCCGCAGAACGATGCAGCTGCTGGCGCAGGGCTCCCTGGTCAACCAGTGCTCACAGGGTCCGACATGGACCATGGCTCCTACAGCTGTTAAAGCCCTAATGCATTTGGAGAATATCTAGCAATTAGCTAGAGTAGATCTCTAAAAAGCCAGAAAAGTGAAGTACAATGTCATAAAACAATGCTTTCTTATTTAATGACGCACTAACTTTGTGTGTGCCAATTACATTGCTCTGTTTCAAGCCTGCTCATAGCATTGAAGACTGTTGGCCTAGGAGCACCACCTATATGTGATGAAGATTCCAGAACAGTAAGTACCAGCAAGAAATAGCTTTCCTTATTCTATTAAGAGTGTTTAGAGTTCAAAGTTTTTACTTCGGAAATTAAAATTTGCTTTTTATACCAGGTAAAGTAAGAAAATAGGTATGTTCACATGCTGTGCTTATACTTTCAAGAAATTATCTGTAATAGAAAGTAAACAATGTACACTTACATACAGCAATATTACTATACTTTCCCCACCAAAGGAGGGGAATGGAGACTTCCCTCCCTATTTCTTACTAAAGGCCAAGACAATGTAAATGGGCTTTGTCCAAGCTCAAAAGATTTTCAATATGTTATTAACTTATAGAAGGAAACGTGAAAAAGTTTCAGGAGAAGTCAGATTTGTTTTCTTCCATCTGAGGCCGTGTGCATATCAGTTAGGACCTTACTACTGTTTCATTAAACAAACTGAAGCATGAGAAAGCTTTCAACATAAACCCATGTAAAAAAAACCTCAAAACCAAAAAAAACCAAAACAAACCACAAACCAAAACATAAGGGTTTTGACCCCAAGAGCTAAGTTAAAGTCCACTTTTTTTGTCATTCCCCCTCACCCCCCAATATGCTGAAGAAATGTATGAAATTTTCCAAGAAGATGAAACCCTGGATGACGTAGTAATGGAAGATGTAGATGGAAGCACAAAGATGGAAACAGACTTCTTAGATAAGGGCAGTAATTCACCTCCCATGGCCAAAAGCAATTTTTCTGAAGAGCTAACCACACAACAGGGAACCACAGGGGAAAAAAAATAAATCATGTAATACATTAAACCCATAACTTCTTATAGTCCAATGAAGCATGTAAGAAAAAAAAAAAAACAACCTGTAATTTTCTTAGACACTAGCTTTTGCAAAGCTCCCTGTGAAATCAGTAACAGTTTGGACCCTGTAAGACAGAGTATGTTCTGCATGCACATTTTTTTAAATTATCTGTATAAAATAACATCTTCCTCTATTTTTCCTCTATATAAACCCTCTATTTTTTACAATTACCTGATATGCAGCAAATCTCAGCAACCTCTCCCACCGGGCTGTGATACTTTGGCTAAGTCACTCAAAACTCAATGGTTAAAGCAGAAGCCATTGAGTTTACTTTGGCATCAGTGCTGGTGGTTTATATAAGCCGGGGGTTTCTCCACAGAAATCACTTGAGCTTTTCATTTTGGATTTCTCTGGAGCTTCTAAATCTGTTCTCTGCAATGCTGCATTAAAATTTCTCTAATAAATAACATTTACAATATGCCTCTCAAATTGAGAGACAGTTTATAAAATTACAGTCAAGATATGACAGTAAAAGAGACACAGAAATTTCCTCTTTTGGAACTGATGCTCTTTTCTGGACCTGGATTCAATTCTGGGGGAGTTACCACAAAAGTCACAGATTAAGACCAACCTCGTCTTTCCAAAACATTGATGTCTCAAGACATCATAAAAGACATTGGCAAGACATCGTCCCCTTTCCACTAACAAACGGGGAAACAGCTGACATAGACCTTGCGTAAAGGAATAGTATCTTTCTTCATTTGTTTTGTTTTCCTCTAAAGCTGATCATGACTTGTATCACACTAGAGAGCAGCCAATGAAAGGACTTAAAGTAAAATGTCAGCAAAGTTTTTAAATTACAGATTGAGCTTCTCCTCCAGCATGGAGAAGGCAATCTCTTCAGAAAAGTCTCCATTCATATCTCTCAAATAACTCCTTAGAACTTAGCCTGGAAAATCACTAATGGAATGCTCTAATCCAAGAAACACCAAAGATGCATTTTCAGGTCTATAACACAAGTGACACTATGTGCAAAACCAACATATTTCTATGTAAGTATATAGAAATAACTCTCCTCTTTTCCTGTAATGTACTTGACATTGAACATGTACGTTGTCCTAAACAAAAATGTCTCAGCCAACCACAAATTCTATTTGATCATTAAAAAAAGAAAGAAAGAGAAAAGGGCAGACAAAAATTGTACGGGAAATTCTGAAGGCATTTGTAAAAGGTCACCAAAGGTGGTTAAGAGGGCAGGGGAGGAGGGATGGCATAGCTGACTGCCTGCAGACCCATTTCCCACCCCGCTGGCTTTGAGCTGTAGAAGGATGGTCATTCCCACCACATCCAACATACAAACTCAGGGTGCTGCTGAAATACCCTCCCTACCAACAGCCAACTGAGTTTTTGATCCATGAGTCTCATTAGGCTCATCATAATCTCAGACATATTTAGAGTCTATGCTTTTGTTGCTGTAGTAAACATTTAGCAACTGTCAAATACCTGATCACTAACAGTAAAAAGAGACCCATTAAATTGTCTTGAGGTGCATATCTCAGCAGTCACCGTTCTCTTTGAGTTAAAATAGTGCACTAAGAACTTTCTGGATACCGTTGTGGTCCCATAATATGCACTCATTTCTGGGTATGCTTTGCATTTTTTTTTGTATGACAGACAAGTTTTAAACCCATGACAGCTCAACTTCCCATAACTTATTATATCCCATAATAGACTCCCCCCCGCCCCGCAACTGAAGATCTTTCTAGGTGATGAAATAGAAGACCAGGAAACAAAAGCCTGAGTCCTGAAAAAAAACCCTTAAGAGTGAGTCGGCATGAAAACATTCGGTGCATGTTGGTGGGATGCTCTTCCCTCCTGCACCAGCTCCAGGCTTGCTCTTCAGTAGAGAAGAAATATAACTTGCCAAGTGCAATAGGCTCACAGGCTAAGCAGCAACAGCAAGGAGAACATCATCAGCTTTACCCTGCTCTATTTCACTGCTGCTCTCTCCCAGAAAACACACTCACTGGGAAATTCTGATCAGACACCATTTAATTCAACCGCAAAGAGCACGAATAAATGAAATTATCTGCCTTTGTGAAGGATTTTGTCATGCTGTGGGTGTCCAGTGCTAACCGTATGTGATTTTGTATGAGGTACGCAAGATCTGGATACAATCCCTGACAAACAGCGCAGGTAATCTCATCCAGCCTGATATTTGTTGGGAAGACATTGTTTCTACCTCTGTGGATTAGAGCTACTTGACTAACAGAAGCTCTAATTTGTGCTCAGCATAAGGACAAAATCCCAAACAGGCAAGATATCAAGAGAAGTGAGGTAAAGATTTTGAAAGAAGATAAGGTTGAGAGGAACTTGCCAAGACAAGCCTCGCTGGTGTTGAAAAATTCCCTCCCAGATGGTTATTCTCAGGGAAAAGTCCTCCGTGACCCTCAGTGGGTTTCCATGCGCAATACCAAATTCAGTGTGTTCAGTATTCTGGTCTACAAATAATGCTAGTCTAACTAAAAAGTTGCAAAAAATATTATTTTCCTTCACTCCTATGATTTACATGCAAGAAACCAGAAGCTGCTCATTTTTTCCAATTACTATTAATTTCAACCTGCTAACATATGCTAAGACTGCTTTCTCCTCATAGAAGCCAGGTCCGACACTTCTCGTTTACCCAAGACAATGAGACAGTGTCTTCTGTAGCCGCCTGTTCCAGGGACAAGCAAATCCAACCAGGCACGAGTCTTTGATTGAAAACCCCACTCTGTTCAAATCACATCCTATTTCAAAACAACATAAAGATGGATCAACTAATTTTCCTTGGAATGCTGCCTTATGTAGAGGTCGAGAGTCACCACACAGGTTTTGAATTATTATTTGCCAACTTACTCATATCGAGGTGATGATTTAGGAGGAATTAACATTATGGACCATTTACATGAGTAAATTATGTTCTTGCCTACAAACCCAAACAAGGTAATTTCCAACTAGGCCTAGCCATTTCTGAAGAAAAAGAAAAATCACATTATTTCACATAGACAAGATCTTCCCTTATATGGCAGTGTGTTTCCTCCATTTTCATACAGATTTTCTTAAAAAGACATTTCTCAGACATCCCATGGGCAACCATTCAACGCTTTCCCTGGCTGCAGCCTTGCATACAAATCAAATCAGTCCCAGTGCACAGTACGCCTGAGCAGACCTGCTTGGTATGCCTGACAGCAGCGGGATTTTAGCACCACACCAGCCATAGTATGAATCCAACTAATGCCCATCTCTCCTTCATTTCTATAAATAGATCACAAATATTTATTAGTGGGTAGAAACTTAAAGACTGGCATTAGGCCACGATCAAGCAAGACACCCATCTTTCACATCGTCTCTTGTCCACGTTGATGCAATATGGATAAACAATTTTTGCAGGTTAATCTTGCCATAGTAACAAAACACTGTATCATGGAAGAACTTATTTTAATGCAGTTTTGACTTTCAATTATTCCACTGCTTGTTAAAGATTTGCATGCCCTAATTCACAGCATTTAAAGAGCTGCGATGCCCAAGCACCACATGCAGCATTCGCACGGCAACAGCAGATGCAGAAAGCGAACAGGATCCCTGGCAGGATTCCCATTCTCCTTATGATGTCATCTGGCAAGGCGTGATGTAAGCAAAGGGGATGTCGTCCATTGGAGGAGAGTAAGTGCTCACAAACACCGAGTGAGCAGGGAAATGCACCTGATTGGGAAGAATGCAGTAGTGCTGAAAACAGCATGTGGTTTTGAAATGCTGTCCTGCTTTTTTTTAAAAAAAAAAAAAAAAAAAGGGAAAAAACAGTTTTGGACAAAACAGTAATTATTGAGTATTGCAAATGACAAGGAGGAATCTTGTTTACTGGAAATATATGCTAGGCTCTAATGTTAGCCCCCAGTTCAACCTATGGTAACACCATTTTTTTCTATATGTGTCAAGAACGAGGGAAAGAAGGGGGGATAAGCAAGAGTGTAATACCTAGATTGAGTAACTATCTCTGCTGGAGGAAGAATCACCATTTTTTGACCAGTCTAGGATCACAGATTATCAGAAGTAAACTAAGATACTTGTTTTGCACCAACCCCGGAGTTTCACCTGACCAAGAACAAGTGATGATGCTCTTTAGCCAAGATCCTGTCTCCATTAGTGGAGAAATGCCTTTGGGGGTGGTGGGCACATGTTTTGGTTGCATTGGGACCTGTGGATTTTTCTCTGCAGAGCAGTGCATATCACTCCCCAAACGGGAGGCCACCAAACCAAGTTCTCACATGGAGAATTTTTAATACTGTTGTTCTTCCTATATTAAAAGTGTATTTGTGTTGCTTCTACAAAACTAAGTATACACAGAGTTCACCTCACCTCACCCAAATTAACAATTAAAAAAGGTGCACTGACTATTTTCCTTAGAATATCCCAAAAGCTCAGACACCCCAGCTGACTTCCATATTTTATTTCACAAGAAAAAGAAAACCTGTGTGTCCTGGCAGATCTGCACTAAAACCTACCTTCATTGTAGCTCCATATTGAGTACTTTCTCCTAGGAAAGCATCTCAAGTACAACTGTTTCTTTTCAAAGCGCTGACAAACATTTCAATGGCTCCTGACTTACAGTGGTGGAAGGTCACCAGCTCAGTTCACACTATTTGGGTCTCTTTTCCAAAGAGGAAAGGTCTCACTGAGCAACTCAGCTTGGAGACAATGATCCATGAAGAGACTCATGGCTTTCCTAGAAAATAAAGTCTGTCTAAATCATTTAAGCAGGATAACGCCTCCTTCCTTCATGGAAAAAAGTGTCTTTCATGGCCTGTCTTATCTTTGTTATGAAAAAAAAATGCCTTTCATTCAAGTTGCAGTACAATGATCTCGTCCTACCAGTACTAGACATTCCCTCTCTCTGAGCCCATGTCTCCTAGCATTGGGTCTCCAGCATGAATAATTGCTCTGCACAGGCTTGGCAATGGGCAGAGCGCAGGTTTTCTTGACATCTCTACAACAAAGTCAGACTTCACCCCGGCTGGCTCCATTCCCTCCTGGCGGGCGGGCGAGCTCGGCTCGGGAAATGGTGTGTTGCACGGGTAGGTATTAAGTGAGCAGAGATGTGCAATGTGGTAGGACGCGACCCTACAGCAAGCATTTCTGCCAGGATCCCTCTATCGACCAGCAGCGAAGCTCTGACAAGGGACTTCAAAATACCCTCAGCTGCCCAACCTCTGCACACCCTCCTGTCTGTCCAACCGGTGGCCACCTCCAGAAGCCGGCAGACGCTTAGCGTGCACAGACCAGACTCGCTGGCTGCCACTCTCTCTGTGGCTGCATCCATCTCTTCTTTATTCCCTAAGATTATCTCATGTGGTCAGCTTTATGTCACTCCATCAAGATTAGCTAGAAAGAGAAGCCATTTTTGGCAGAGCTAATAAAAGGAGGATGAAAATAGTTACTAAGTGAACAACGACAAAAAATTTAGGTCAGTTGTAATGGATTCACATAATTCCTCATAAACTTACAATACAACCCAGACAGAAAAGGTTCACACTTCTAAAACATCAGTTAACATACCAACAAAGAGGGGTGTGAAGGATCCTTGGTGTTTTGACATTTAAAATTTGTAAAGTGAAGAGAATTTGTATGTAAACGACAGCCTTAGTTCAACCAGAAGCTCAGCACTTGCAAACACTACTGAAATCAACATCACCTTTACAATCCATCCTCCTGCTGGCCTTAAAGCACATCATATGCAAGTACTACAGTCTCAAGACACTAAAAGAAAGAGCTTTTTCCCAGTAAACTAGCAACCTGCATGCTGTCATGGCAAGCTTCAGCACAGGCTGGTTTTCAGGGTCAGGTTGCAGCAAAAGAAAAACTTTCTGCCTACCTAAACCAAACCTCCTGGGCGAGCGTCTGTCTCTGCTCGTGTTCTCAGTCTCTACAATATACTTGGTTATTTGCTTTGTTTTCATGATATTTAAGATTAAGTTATTACATTTCCAGGTATTTCCCCATAGACATTTTCTTAAATAGCTTACGCTGAAATAGTAATAATCCTTTGGATGGTCCAACTGATTTCTTTTCACTAGGGTAGGTCGGTAAATTAGATCTCTCTTCTCCAAAGTTTTCCTGGATGAACGGTTTCATTAATAAGAGAAGAAAAAGAAATCGATTCAAGCATTCAAAAGGCTCTGAAGAAAAATAATTTAAAAGTAAAAAGAATTTAGGAAATTTCAAAGCCCAGAGGGAAAATTAAAAAAAAAAGGACTTTATCTCTTTTCTATAAATCCTAGCTTAAAAAATAAGGGAAAATGTATAGCAGGTTAAAGAAACTTGCCAAGAAATGCAAAATTTCACAGTTAGATATACTGATTTTCTAACATTTCTTTCCTGGTGATGTCTTTTTACAATAACTTTATCCTGTAAGCCATTCAGAAATTTTGATTGAGGTTTTATTTAAAATTTCCCTTGCTACTTTCATCCAAGCACTAAATTGCATACGGCTTTTTATCTTCGCACCCCAAATAATACTTCTCTCTCCATGATGCTCACACCTTTGGAAAACAGTTAGCAGGGACACCTTTGTCGGACCTCTAGCCTTGCTGAGCATCTACATTCCTGGTTCTCAAAAGGTTTTGTGTCTTCTGCTGAGGAGGAATGGTGGCTGTAAGGTGTAAAACAAACCCCTGCTAACTCCTTGTAGAAGAGATGTTGAGATGTACATGAACACGTGTGCATTTCTGCACACTCAAGAATGGAAAATTCAGAAGGAATTTGTGTTTTTTTGCCCCCATTAATGAGCAGGACTTTCCTCTAACAAGATCTGCAAGCAAACACTTTTGCTGAATAGTCTACAAAGTGTCACTGGCAGCAAATCATCTTATTCCTGGCTCTATATAATTTGTAAGGACATTGGAAGGCATGTGCTAGGGCACAGATCACTTACAGTACACAATTGATTCATGTGAAATTTAAGTTAGTTCACTCTGAACTCCAAACAATTACCACTGTGGTGATTTTAGAAAATGTCTCTTCCCTTCAGAAGAGAGCATCTAAATCAAGCTCGGTTTCAAGCCACAAAAATTAATGATAGGTATTTTCAACTCAACGTGCAGGAAGCAGCGCACATAAATCCCCATGTCAAGAAGAGGTTCATATAATTTTAAGCATTACACAAGCCCCAGATTCTAAAAAGCTCACCTAAAACCAGGAAAATCTCTTCGGTCTTACCACTACTTTTTTCACTTAAATAAAACCAAACACGTTAACAGGGTCAAAAAAAAAAAAGGTCTTATAAAATCATGTATCCTTGATGTCATACTATTCCAGGAAAAGTTTAGTTACACTGACTTAAAACAGAGTAAACTGCTGTTCACCCAGCTAGCTGTGGTTCAGAGCAAAGCTGTATCCACTTCTGTGTCTCTGCCTTATCTGAAGGATATGACAAGTGGGGTGGGGACTCATAGAAGAAAACAGTGTCAGAAAAAGCAGTGACACACCACCAACATCAGTCACCAACGCAGAGTGATGGAGCAAGGCAGGGAGATGGAGCGTACCACCCGTCAGCAACAAGTTTCCCAAAAGCAAGGTAACCCCGAAAGACAAAGCAGGATGAACATGGACAACAGACTGACCTGTCCTCAGCCGAAGGAGGAATCTTCTCCCAGGTTACAGCTTTCTCCAGACCATAAACCACCAACGCAAAGGTCAACTGTACAACACAAAGCCTCTCCAGCTCCGGACTGAGCTCTGGTGGGGCTGTACCCTGCGTGCTGCAATCACAGATTAAACAGAATAGAGTGTACAGCAGGAAAGGGTGACAGCTTAGCTGATATTTAGCCAAAAATGTAATTTAAGTCAACAAAGTATGTTTAAGGCTTGTTATATTTATTTACAATAGTATGCATGTATCACTTTCATTAGCATTATGGTCATTAGCAACACACAACTTGCTACATACTTAGAGCACATTAAAAAATTTGCAGAATAAACATTTTTTCCTTACTGACTTCAAAAGCTACAAAAAAGTTTTCATCATGCAAATATGCCTAGACCTGAGTGTCATGTGCAAGTTAAAACTGTTTTTCTATGCTTATCTCTATCTTCTGTCTAATTTTCAGGTGTTGCAAGTTTTCATTTAACACAACAGCCACGGATGAATTCTTCTCTGGCGTTTCCGAAGCTGTGCCGGCCAGGGACAAAGCCCCGATCAAAGCCTTGGGACTTAGACATCTGTAAAGTTACCGTGAGTATTTAACAGGGTCAACACACTTCCCTGATTTAAAATCAACCTCAAAACACACAGATCTCCCAGGACAGCAGGGAAGGGAGCAGGTCCTTGTGCCCAGCACAAACGGGAGAGGTTGTTGGTCAATGTGAGCGGCCTGGGGATGTTCAGTAACAACAAAGAAATTATCTTCCAGAACCAGGACCATTGAGACCCCCCAGATGGTCGAACAGCCTCCTCCGCACCAGCATTCCCATCCCAGGGGCTGCCTCGGCGGGGACGCGTTGGTGCAGCCACCCCCCACAGCTGCCCATGGTCAGCACAAGGTGGCCGGTGGCACCGAGCCCACGGCCATCCCAGCCCCAGCCCGGCCAGTGGCACCCACTGGTTTTCACCCTTGAGCAAAAGCAGCCTCCTCCCGCCCTGGCCACCGAGACAGCCACTGCTTTGGTGCTGCGTCCAACGGCTGCTGATGCTGGGTGCCTTCCCACGCTCCCCCCAGTCCCTGCTCAGGCTGCTGCGGAGGCAAATCCTTAGGGTTGGGTTTTTTGGGTTTTTTTTGTTTGTTTTTTTTAGAAAAAAGGAGCAAACCAGGGTGTGTGCAGACAGCAGCCCCCCCAGCTGTCCCCTCCTGCCACAGTTCCTTTGCTCCAGCCGCACAGCAAAGCCTACACAGGGAAAATTGTCAGCAACACTCAAAAAACCCCATCCCTGCTCCCCTCAGCTTCGGTCCCCTCCCAGCTCCCCGCCATGAGCTCTGCGGAAAGCGACAGGAGCCGGTGTTTCACCGCCCTGCGTGGAAGTCATCTTGCTGGAAGAACGAAGGATTCACTATCACGACCTTTCCCAGGTTAAACCTGAGTCACCCGCCCAGAGGCAGCATCCTCACGAAAGACAGGGCTCAGGTCCCGCTGGGGCCTGCCGGGAGGGCCCCCCCCCCAAAACACTGGACACCCACGGGTGCATGGCCACAGGCAGCTGGGCAGGGGACAGAGCGCCCAGGTCTGCGCCCTGGGAAAGGTGGCTTCTAACTAGGGGATCTGATTGAAAGAGTGAATTAAAACTCGTCTTTCTCTGCAGGTGACCCTCACCGATGACAGCAGTACCCAGGTGTGTGGGGGGGGAAGGGGGCAGCACCCACTGCGGCGCATCCCCTGATCACCCTCCCCAGAGGGCAGCATCCAAGGGAGCCCCAAATGTCAGCACTGACCAAACACTGCTCACCTCCTTCTCCCCAGCACCACGCTGCAACCAAACGCCCCATCTTGCTTTTTTATGCAGAGGATGGAGGAGCTGACAGATCTGCAGCTCCAGGGTTTGCCGTGCTGTGGGTGGGTGCAAAGGGTGTCCCAGTGGCATGGGAGGAGGGTCCCAGCACCTGCAAGGCTTAATATAAAGAACATAATCTGTAAAGAAGAGCACAAAATCCTGGATATGCACCCACCTAAGTGTTAACGTCATTAGAAAAGGTTGACATCTCTTGTTTTACAGTCTGGAGCCAAATGGATCCACAAATTCCTGTAGAGCGAAACATTCCCCAGCACCATTCCCACCACCCCAAGAGGACAGCATGGATCGAACCACACAGCTGCTCTTCCCCAGTGCCGGGGAGAAGTTTCCCCAAAAAGTATACTTCTACTTCAAAGCTATTTTCTAGAGCTGTTTTTCAATATTAAAAAATAATCTTTTTGTCAGGGAAAAAAAAAAAAAAAAAGGAAACTGTGTCCCAGCTGGAAAGAAGCATCCCAACAAGGGTACTTCAGAGTTCAGTGGGAAGCTTGCTTGACTCGAGCCAAAATAAACTACAGACAGAGTCAGCCCCAAAGTATGAGATATCCTTCAGTGTGACTTTCCCAACAGCACCACAAGGAAGTGATGCAGAGGGAACACTATCCCTTAAAATCAAGCCAGCAAGAATTGTATTATAGGAAGTGTTTTGCCAAATGCTAACAAACAGGCTCAGGAGCATCCCAGATCCAACCAAACACTGGGAACTGTATCATGTACTACTACAGAGCAAGTGCCGCTAATTAAATCCAACCTCACCACTCAGCCCCGACTTGTCCCTGGTAGTAAGGTGACCTGCAAATGGCAGAAGCAGATCAGACAGCAAACACTGGTACGAGTCACCCAAAAGACACCTGAATTGTTACAGGTCATGTATTTTAAAGGTAGATTCAGGTGTCCGATGCCGGACAACCTACACCCAAACCTAAGGCACCTTTCTTACTTGCTTCTGCGTGTTAATCCACAGTCAAATTTCCTTGTGCCCTATTTACCACAGCCAGTCCTCGAATCATTGGTCTTTTACACAGCCAACACCAGCGACCCATCCAGATATCTCATCTAGAGGAAACTTATTTCCCTGCCTTTTACAAAAAAATAAAAGGATGCTTGTGATAATTTTTTACTAGTTTTGCTACATATTTTTCCAGTGTCATTGCTAGCATCATTTCACCAGCTCTTCATGTGACAACACTGGATTGGGGCGACATGCAGGGGATGCTCATGATGAAGTAGGGCTTAACCCTGCACAGCACCACGAGC
>VZSZ01002495.1:49591-94613 GCA_013398815.1 Ibidorhyncha struthersii
CAGCCCCCGCGCTGTACTTCACCCCTGCTGCTAGAGCTGCTTTCTCATCCGTGAAACTATTAAACTCGGCCCAAACGAAGTGGAAGGCAACACAATACCTGTTCCTAATACCTCGCTACATAATGAACATCCAGTTTAGTCAGAAAGAGCCCCCAAAAAGCCTTTAGGCTTTCAGCACATCCAGCTGCCAGACTGGCAATGCACTGTGCCGCTGTCAGTGCTCCGCAAATTCCCCCTCAAAAGCCTTAAGTAGTAAAAGCAAATATAACCCCCTTAAATTAAGAAGCATCTAGCTCTTAGTAGACTTCAATCCCAGCCATCCCAGCAGAGACCAGGACACAAACCTGGATGCTGACAGCCACAAGAGCCAGAAAGGTACCTGCTCAGGAATAAAGCAATTTGCGCTATTAGCCAGTATCAGGGCGTTAGACTTCATCGTTCAGACGCTGGGGACTTGGCATAGTATCGCTATGGGGCAACACGCTGCGGATGCCAAAAATCAACTAGCAGGCACCAAACTGGCTGTGGAGAGTTAATTTGCTCCCAGGCTGGAATCGCAGA
The DNA here is from genome assembly GCA_013398815.1 of Ibidorhyncha struthersii. NCBI lineage: Eukaryota > Metazoa > Chordata > Aves > Charadriiformes > Charadriidae > Ibidorhyncha > Ibidorhyncha struthersii. Next base: position 50,153 of record VZSZ01002495.1, read on the forward strand.
GAAACAGACCCGAGGGGGGAGCTGCAAGGCAGCTCTTGCCCAAGCGCTGCGTCTAACCGTCCTTAAGGGACTGCAGAACAGCAAGGAAGAAAACTGACCTGCACCTCTGGCAAAAGTTCTCTTCTCTGCCTTTCGAGAGGCCTACAAGAAGGGCCGGGCTCTTTAAGAGAAATTCCCTAGAAGTTCTGGGGGAAAATTGTTAAACAAAAATTAAAACAAATACGGTTAAATCCATATTTCGGCAAATACGGCAGCAGACACCTGCTATCTCCCCCTGGTACGTACTAGTGCTCGGGCAAAGATGCATTTGAAGTGGAGGATGGCGTGGCAGCAGCACACACGCTGCCCCACTGCTACCCTGCTAGAGGGGCACCACATGCAGTAGTAAATCTTAACCCTCATAAAGACAAGGAGCAGTCTAAAAAAGGAGCTCTTGATTTAGGATTTCTGCTAAGACCGGTGTACCATTGAACAGTGGTCTCAGCCCTTACCTCCTGCTCGCCATCCTCGAGGTCCGTCACTGAACAGGTTACGCTCCAGGAGAAACACAGTCTCGTCCCCTCAATGTCCCGGTTCCTCAGCATCCAGCATGATAACGTGAACTTGACCTGATGACTACCTCCGGAAAGCTACTCAGCTGAAGTAAACGTATCTTAAGTATCTTCAAGCATTTTCTTCACCTTAAAACATTTCCCGCCCCATAAAAGCACAAGAGATAGACATGGCAAGGTGCCTCTTACAGTCATAAAGCTTCAAAGATGAATTATGGGGAAAACAGCTTCTGAGAACCAGTGTTCGCCAGAAAGCAAAGCGAGCAGGGTGCGATTGATTAAGGCACATTCTGCAGTCTCCCTTTAACCCTTGGCTTGTCCCCGTCCTCGGTTTCTGAAAACACTCTCTGGCATCTGATGAGTAAGGCTGGCTGGTTTTTAATCCATGCCTTCTCCCAGCAGCAAGATCTTCACCAAGCCTACAGGAACGCACTACCTAAGACTTTCAGGCTCTCAAGGCTCCCCCCCNTGTTTTAAAATTATTTCAAAGTAAACTTTTTGCCCAGTTTGGTTATTCTTTTCTGCCTACCTTCAATAAAACCAAGGAAATCACCGCCATCTTGTAAACTCTCTCACATGTTGCCTCCCACACGGCTTCAGTCACCCGCTTCGTCCCAGCTCCAGGCAGAGCTTCGCAGTTTGCTCCCCAGCTGCGGGAGGAGTGCCCAGGACCACCATACCACCACCACCGCTGCTCTGCCAAGCCCTGGCCCGACCTCAGGAGCCCCCCGGCACGCTGCCGGCAGGCACTGCTGGGCAGGGGCAACGGAACAGCCCTCTCCCACAAAACCCTGGTCTTCATTTAGCTCCTGCTTTTTCTTTCTTATTTCAGTTACTTATTTATTAATGAAAATATTAAAAAAAAATGCAAAAAAAACCAGGACACCACCCCCCCAAACCATAGTGAAGCACTGGGCCAGGCAACTCCTCCACCAGGCAGGCCTGAAAGTGCTTTATTGTGTGAGCAAACATCATCCAGGAGATGGACTTACTTCAGGAAATTGTGGAAAACACCCTTCTGTGGACTGACAAAAAATAGGGTATCCGTAACCCATTTTGAATACAAACAGCAACACTAGTTACCTTAGAAGAATTTTAAGTCCAGATACTGCAATTTAACTTCAATGCTATTATATCCAAGTTATCTCCTATTCTTCTCCCGTGATGGGGATTATTAGCTGCACACTGAGCTGTTCCATCACTTACCAGTAAGGAGATCAACCACATTTGGCTTCGCAGTAACGGTTCACGTACAGGACAGAAGAGTTCAATAACCTGCAGCAATTTATCAGCTTAAATCCAAAGATGAAGCGGTGTCAGGAGGCAGAGCTGTCTAACACAGCTCCCCAGACCTCGCACCGCAAATGCTGACGCACATACTTAACTCTGACCAGGTGCGCAGGTCACTTTTTAATGTGATTACTCTCCTTCATTACCCAAGTGCCCTTATTTTCAAAGGACCAGACCTTTGCAGGAAAATTATTTCCTCCTAACGTATCAAGTCAAAGCTGAATAGATACCTGAAAAACCATATAGAAGGCAGATCATCCCACCCTAAATTAATACATCAATCCTATCAGCGAATGTATGTTTTATTGAAAGTGTGGCATGAAACACTTGACTGTGAGTATAAATTTATAAACAGCTCTTGATGTATGTGCAATTTTTGGCAAGGTTTACCAAATAATGCAATTCACAGTACACTTAATTTAGGAATGTTCACTTATTGGTTTTTATATCAGTTTTAAAAAAAGGAGTTGATGAACTTCCAAATCATAAATGATGGATTTTTGTCAATTATAAAATACTATGAATTTGCAACCTTTTTATTCTAGTACTCAAGGAACTGCCGGCTATTTAAAACTGTACCTTTATCATTATTCACAAAGTTTAACAAAAATAAATACAATTTTGAGGTTGTCTTTGGCATGTCGTAATTCAAGGCAATAGTATCTCTTAGCAGCACAGTGCAAAGAAAAAGAACATACCATACAATGCACTACTAGATTCAGCCTTACAAGGAGAAGAGAACGTAGTACAATGCAAACTTTAATGTCAATATATACAGAGCTTTAAAGAAAACATTTTTTTTAAAATTAAATGAAATAAATACAATATGATACAAAATCCACAATATGCTTAGAGAAAGAAACGACAGTTACAATATCTGATAACGGGGACCTTTTGTATAGTTTCATCTTTGAAGTACCTCAGAGAGCATGTAATTCATTGCACACTGTTTTCAATTAATGCCCTTTCGGATATTGAGATTTATAGCCAGTCACGTGCCAGAGGAGTCTTAGCTCTAATCAGAGTATCAGTGCAAGATGCCAAAGTGCTTGGGATATTATGACAATGTAATTACTTAGCAAACGCTGCTCATAAGCCTAATGCAAAACACACAAAATCGGAACGCTTTGTCCTGCAAAGGAGATCCACCTTGAGCATCTTTTCAGTTCTCACATAAAAAGCCCCAAAACAGGATTCAATGTTATTCAACCTCACTGCTGGTAATAAGCTATTGTCCAAATCTTAATTATCATGAGACATAATCAACTAAGTATCTTTTAAAGCTTTCAAAGAAAGTTTGCTTTCATTACATAGGAAAAATCTTAAGAAAACCAGCCACTGATTATTTGGGCGAGGGATTTCTAATTACAGAAGTTATTATAAAACTCAAGTTAGCTTTAGCTATACTCTAAAATGTGTTGTTTTTTTTTTTTTTTTTTTTTTTTAAAATTGTATTCATTCTTCTGTTCTCAAAGGAAAGCATAGGCTTAACAACAACATACTTCTGGGGAGTAAACATTTAAAAAGTACACTGAAGTGGGGTCAAACAGTATTCAGAATGCACTTAACTAAAGGGGGGTTAATGCAGAAGGATGGTACGGTGTGAACGACAGCGTAAGTGTGTTACCAACAGGTATCAATGTGTACCCAAAGAAGTTTTTGAATAAACTTTCAAGGAGATATTTTTTTTTTTAAATCATATAGAGCTCCCGCAGGATGACATAAGGACTCTATTATCATGGCTTCAGAAGCCTTCTGAAAACTTTGAGGAAGAAAAACCTGCTCCTCCCTTCCCTCCCACAAATACTTGCAAACTTCTAATTCTGGATAGGACTGAAAAACTTAAGTGCTACATAAGTCCATAAAACGCCATGTTTGCATTGATGTTTCAGCCTAATTTCGCGGATACAATACAAATCAGGATAGTTACTATAGTACTGTGTAATGCATTTAACTCAACTCTTACAAACTATCTCAGCTTTTTAATTGTAACATTTGAGGGCAGAGCGCCAGGTACCGGATGCAGCAATCCGTCATTGCAGGTGACCAGTTTATATTGCAAGGAACTTCCAATTGTTGAAGTTTGCTAGAGGTAATTTTAACTATTGGACATATTAAGATTTGCTTTGGAAAATGAATAAAACATGGAAGACTGAATTCAAGCGCAATATGACTGACTGGGGTGGGGCTTTGATGCCTTCTCTGAATGCAAGGAGAACATTTAAACCATACTACAACATAGGCCACAGCTGGACACTACGCTTAGACCACCTACACCTTAGGCTCGTCGCATGGCCAAAGATAATGTACTAGTTTTGAGTGTAATGGGAAAAAAAACCCCACACAACACACTAACAACGGCATTGAGACCAGAAGAGAGTGGCTTAAATGAATCCACCCATTGTAATGCTCTCTGGTATGGGCACTCTCCATTATGCACCACTGGCTGATATTGATGCGTAGTTTTTGGATACGTAACAGGAATATACAATAGAGTTCCTTGCTTTTTATCAAAAGGATAACTGAAGATAGAAATTGTGGTATCAAATGGCTGAAAGAACAGCAAAACATGTCAGGAGCCTGCTCCAGCTACAGCTGATGTCTGCGGGAACATACTCTCCTTAGGGAGAATCTATTAGACTCTGTATGTACTTGAGAACTAGCATTTATTTATAATTGCCTTTACCAAACATCAGAGTAGAAGCTATTTTGCTGGCAGTAACAGAAGCCATATCCAAAATATTGTATCATTTAAGATATTAATGTTATCTGGAAATTCCTCTAACAATATAGTCTGTATGCCTATTTCTTTGTAATTATAAGCCTTCGTAAAAATTTCATTTTTATTTTTTTTAAAGAGTAAATCAGTAAGATCATAACTAGTCTGTAATCTTGAACTGTGCAGAGATGATTTGAAAGTGAAACAATTCACACTAACCTTTCACTCCAGCCAAAAGCACATTCAAACTAAGTGTTCTTCCATTTCAAACAGTTAACCGATTATTCATGAGCAGACCATGCTACTTTTATGTAATTGCTTAACTGAACAAAACCTAAATTTGAAAAAGAGTATAAGAAGTATGCAAGAAATTCTAAAAGAAGTATCACCAAGATGATCACTAACCACTATATAGTAAAAGTAAACTGCAAGTGAACTCTTGTATCCCTGCATATCCAAAATGTTTCAAAGACTGATATGCTGAAACGTTCATAGCAAGTGAACCTTCCCCCCAAATTAATGATTAAAATTGGCACACCAGGGTATGCTGGCCAGTCTGTCAGATATAACAAAGAGGTTTGTCCATATGTTTTCCTTGTGATAACACAACTTTGTAATGTTCCGGTCACCGAAACCTTGCTTTTAGCCCAGGAGTACCACTTGCACTAGAGGCCAGTAATGATATAAACCCAGCAGCATTAACTTTATAGAAGATGTTTTAAATTCTTTGCTAAGAATCAGAATATCCATCTTGTTTGCGTACTTTTTCCTCTTACGACCTTTGTGCTGCACACCAAGAAGAACTTACGTACCTTCAGCTGCTTACAATTGCTTTTGTGCAAAATGCTTTTAAGGTGCTTATAATGTGGTGCTTCTAAGCAAGCTAAAAGAAAATACCAGTATAAACACTGTTAAATGATTCATGAATAAAGCCATTTAAGACCAGCTGCTACTTTACGGGAAAGCTGAAGACAATTCAAGTTTGACATTTTAGTTGTGTTCCACGCCTTGCATTACGCTCTATCTGCAACACCATTCTCACTAGTACGTTTCAACCCACATTATACCTTGACCTTGGCGAAGGTGGCTTTATTTCCGCCACTTTGGGTTTTTCTTCTTCTTAGAGGGAATTCAAATTCTTCTGGCAGTCATGTGTAAATTTACAGAAAAAATTATACCAATAGACTGTAGACAAGAGGTTTACAGGTATTCTTGCTGGCAAAACTCTTCAGTAATGAAAAGAAGGATGAAGCAGCTGCATAAGGGGCAGATTTTGTACCAAAGCATAAGCTTTCCAGGAAGCAGTTGTGTTCTTCGATAAGCATTCAAGCATTTCAAATGGGCACCTCAAAACTAGCCACAAATGGCCCCTAAAGCTTCCAACATCTATCAAACACTCAAGAAATTTAGTATGGGGTATGTTCTGAATGATACAAATAGCACACCTATGTTTGCTATATTCATTAAGTCTCAAATCTACATTTATTCATACCTAACTATTTGGCCAGATAATTTCCATCTTCCCCCACCACAACAAAAGAAAGCAGCTTATCTAATAGTACTTCCAATGCCACCATGTACTTCACAGGTATAAGCAAAAAACAGCCAGCACCCTCTGCCTTTTAAGATGAGTTACTACTGCCACTCTTGGCAGTTGGACCAGGATTCTCCTGAAGGCTTTTTTTCCTGTCTCAAAATGCCAAGTTCTGCCCTCACTGGTGTCTTGTAATTGGCTACCAAATGTACCAGGAAATTCAATGATGACAAATCAGTCCAAACTACATTTGATTTTTGGTGACTTGAATTCTCTAACCGTTCACAGTCTGACTGCTGGTCACTAATATACTTAATATATAAAATGTGTATCATCCTACCATGACTGTACAAGTGCACAGCAGTGTCTACAACTTCTCAAAATACTTTTAAACTCATCATCTCTGAATGCATTAGTACCCAGTCTACTAGTGGTTAGCACTGGTTTTGAGTCAGAAAGCCCCAAGATAATTCTGGCCCCGAAATTAACTTCCTCTCCGTCACAGCTGAAGTCCTAAGACAGAGGGGGCAAGTGGATATTGTCAGTAACTTGTCCGTAACTGAAGTTTCTTGGTCAGAATTCCCTTATCTGGGCACACTGCAAGGCTTATTTATTTTCCCAAGCTACCCCTACAGTTAGGCAAATAGAATTTTGCATTTATGTTCTGTAATATTTGTACATGCGGCAACAGATTCAGATAGAAGCAATGTTCTGTAAAAATCAAATAAATAAAATATAAAATCCACGTGCCAAGTTTGTTATAATAAAGTGTCAGTTTGTCTTATATGCCAAACAAACTTAATATTGGGTATATTCAGCAAAAACAACTGCCGAGGAAACAGTAACATTGTACAAATGGATGGACAATATAAATAACAAATTATTGGATTGCATGATGTTGTCTTAAAGTGGTACCAATGTTATTTAGATCCATAATTTTGACAGTTTATACACATACTTACTTTCTCCAGCTCAGTGCAGGACACAATACCATTTGTGGTAACAACTAGAAATACTCATTTTCCTGTGAGAGGCCATTTGTTAATCAGCATTTCTTTTGGGTCACAAGTGATCAAATTAAGTTTATGGGTAAAGTGCAGAATCTTACACATCCCTTTTGTTTGTATTTTCACATAAATTTTTCAGTTACTGGTACCATGCAAACACAGACCTTCCAAATTAACACTAATGCATTTAACACTGGCACAATACATTAGTCAGCTTTTCATAATAGTAATGAGCAAGTTAAATGAATTAAGTTCAATGAATTAAATGCCCAATTACAAAATTAAGAATTTGTCCTTCACAACAGGGTCTAAAGGTGTGAAGAAAAGAAAACTCACACTGACACTTTATGTACAACTTGGTCATTGGCAACGGTCCCCTAAACCATTTTTTAAATGAACCCAGCAAAACTATACAGAATGTGAAATAATATTTGCAACAGATCTCTTAAAGGACAGTGTAGAGAAATTCATTATGGTGTACCTGATGCTTAAATTAACTTAACAGATACGGCCTGTAAAACAACACAGTATGAACCTGTGGATTTTTTTTTTCTTTTTAAAAAAAGGACTTTTACAGAATTCAAGTAGTGTAGCAGGAAACCATAGATGCCTTTTGATCACAGGTCAGGCAAAATAGAGCCACTTATTGGATTTTCCCCTCGCTTCTGTTTGCTAAGGTGTCCCAGTGGATCTATAAGTCTGTTGATGTTAGCTTTTTCATGCTCCGTCGCTGAGCTAAACTTGAGGCTGCAACAGGCTCTAACACTGGCTGAAATGTCTTGTGATTCAGTGCAGAATATGTAGCAGCCATGGCTCCCTAGAGAACAATGAAACATATAAAAGGCTGTAAAGGTCATTTTTATCAGAAAATAAAGCAACTGAATATTCAGTTCTTAATTAAGTATAAAAAAACCCAGGACTTAAAGCAGGTTATGCACATTCTCTAAAGTTTGTTTTGAAAAAAAAAAAACAAAAAACATTTATTGCTGAACCCTCCGGGTTTTTAGGCACAGGTGTCTGACATTTCTTTTTCTTTCACATACTTTAGATGTAGGAGTAACCTTTTAACGTGGGTCAGAATTAGTATCTTCCAAGCAAGATTAGCATTAATTTATCAAATACAGTCACTTAAGTGGTTATTCAGGTCCTGACTTATGAGGACAACCCAATTAAGACTGGCTATCACAGGTCCTTGGGTTTTGAATCCAACAAAACTAATAAAGTCAACTTAAAAGCCGTCCGCATACAGTAGAATGTTTTTGTGTCACAAGTCAGAAACAGATACAGAACAGATAAAATACCAATGTAAAAAGTGTAGCGTAGCTTATTAATTTATGTTAGGAGGCACAATATGAGCCAGTCACAGAAACAAATCCCAAAAGATTTCTTGAATAAGAATGCTAGGAAATCTGTCTGAGACTGAGCCTTCCACAACTGTCTCATCAGGTTTCTATATGGCCAAAGCTACCTTAATCTTTAAAAAGAAAACACCCAGAAAAATCTCTTCCTTTACACATAGGTTTAAAAAGTTAGTTTACCAATAATTTGTCTTCTTATGTATATTATAGGAAAAACAAAAAAGGCTGAATTCCTTTCTAAAGAAAAAAATTGAGCTCTGCCTGTAGCTCTAAAGGAGATCCAATTCACTGCACATCCACCAGCTCAAGCAACATTCAGCCTTCAGGTTGTTTTACCTTTACTAGATGTGGTGCATCTTGCCTGTTTAGTTGATAATGCGGCAGCTGGTCCCTACAGGCTATCCACGAATGTTTTAATACTTGCTCTGCCGTATACCGCTGATGTGGATCTACATGAAGCATATGTGATAACAAGTCCTAGATAAAAATGAAACCCACACATATTATTCAGTTAAAATAATCTTATACAGACTTTAAAGCATTAATTATGGAAGCGATGAAAAAAGTACCCTGTGTGGCAGGGATTAACACAATTGAAACACACACAAAAATCAGCAGATAAATCGGATCATTCTGTGCCTTGACACTACACAAGTCCGAAAACAATGTGTTGTACTATTTAATCAGTTTAACAGAGTAAGCCTTTATGGTAAAGAAACTTACTGCTGATTGTGTGTTTCATATTTCAGTTTATTTATATAATCTTTAAAAGACAAGAAATCCTATTAAAATTTAGCAGACAGATTTTGTGGAAGAAAGGTATTATTTGCAAGTGTCTCATACTACGCATTTGGGGTCTGCTGAGTACATATTACAATTTAATTTATGTATAGTGATACACTATCAAAGAATTTTTCCTTCAAGGAGCTATACGAAGAGCGAAGCCAACAGAAATGGACACTTGTTTTTGCCTGTTTAGAAGCATTAGCAATAAGCTACTAATTACAACGCTGGTCGAAAGAAGAGCTGGGTGGGAAGGGCACAGAATAGCGACAGAAATAGCTTGAAAGAAAACAAAATACGAACAAGCTGACAGAATGTTCCCTTTGTTTTAGGTACAAAATGTTAAGCATTCTTAAATATACAGAAGTGAATTACTTGTGCTAAGACAGCATCAGCCAGCAAGTATTCTGAATCACTCCTACTGAAATGAACAAATAGTGCAGTTCCAAATGATCAGGAAAAGATTTAATATCAATGCCAAGCTTTATAAAAGGTAACAGTGGTGACTAAGATACCTACAGACCAGGCCAACTCCAAACCCAGAAAACACATACAGTAATCAATGAGATACAGTCTTTAAATAAAAGGACAGCTGTATAATCAAGCTGATCAAAATTTCTGGCAAGGTATCCAGATATAGTTGGTGGTTCAAGTACTAGTTTAATTGCTGGAAGTACTAATAAAGACAAAAGACTTGATAATTTCAGCGGTGAACAACATTTAAGAAATTGCACTACAAAAAAAAATTAACCTATTATAGTTAGATGATTGTAAGAAGTCATCCTTCCATTTAAGGAATCACACAAAACACTTAGTTTTGGTCCAATAAAAACAAGGAATAAAAAAATACTGATGAGTAGAAAAGCCTATACTGGGACCTACCTTATTTAAAAATCTTTATCAGTGACCTGAGGGAAGCAAGAGAGCACGCTCTTGCCAAGTCTGCAGTGGGAAAGAGCTAATGAGTTCAAGGGGAGGGCAGCTGTCCAAAGGGACCCAGGCAGGATGGAGCAGTGAGCTAACCAGAGCCATACAGAATTCAGCAAGAACAAATGCAAAGTCCTGCACTTGGAAAGGAAGAAGTTGTCACCAAGGTACAGGGTGGGGACTGCCTGGCTGGGGACCAGCTTTGCTAAGAAGGACTGGGAAGTTTTCATAGACAGCAAACTGAACCTGAACTACCAGTGTGACCTGGCATCCAAGACTACTGACATTCCTTTAGTCAGCATGGTCAAAGGAACAACAGACAGAGGACAAAGCAAAACAAGAGGTGTTCTTGCTTGACATTAGGAGAAGCTTCTTCCTCATTACAGCAGTCAAGCAGTGGAAAAGGCTGCCCAGGCAAGCTGTTCAGTCTCCACCCTTGGAGGTTTCTAAAGTCAGACTGAATAAAGCCCCCAGCTACCCGGTCAGACCTCACAGCTGACACTGCTTTGAGCAGGAGGTGGGACGAGGTGACCTTCATTGCAATAAAGTTTGAGGGTAATAATAACCAACTACTGTATTAGACAAGTCTACTTTACAAAGTTCAATAAACGTTCATTTGAATTCTACAAAAATTTAGTAACAAAACAGATCTACACCTTTGCTGCATCTGAAACAGTGTCCCAGTTGCCTCCACTTAAAGAGAATTTTCCACTGCCTATCCGTACCAGGATCTCCTCTGGAGTATCATTAGGACCATTGGCAAATGGAGTATAGCTGTTGAAAGACAAAAACCAAAACACCCCACACCTTGTTATAGGTAAGAAGCTGCAAGAAATTGGTAAAAATCTCATGTATCTTTCTGAGTAGATATCCCACTGCTGACAGAAACACACTGTATACTCTTACAAACTACTTATATTAGCATTTGTTCGAAACTGTATTATTTTCTTTTCCCCATGATTGTGGTTAATCAACTAGAATAAATAGGAAATGCAGACTAAAAAGATGTCTGAAGTTAGTATCTCAGTAACACATTCTAATCAGTGCAGACTTTCAAGTTAAATAGAAGTGATTCATAAACACAAATTATGCTAGATTACCAGAGCATGTAAAGTCATCCAGACCTGGAACGGTACTCTAACAGAATGGCCCAATAAAGCTGGAGTAACATTGTGTTTAGGGTATGTGCATTTAATTAGACAGAGAATGAGCACAATATACACATATCTATCATTTGGGGAAAAGCGACAAGAAAATTGTCAGGATAGTTTTTTACTCATTAAACCACAAGATCATTGGTTTTGGAGGCTTTTAACAGTTTACAGGGTTTCCTGTAAATTTGGCTTACTTTCTACAAATCCTACTGCGATGAACTCAAAAGAACTAAATTGGAAAATCTGAAAACCAATCTGAATCACTTAAACACACCTTTTAACAATGTCAAGAGTATGACAGTGTTCTGGCATCTCCCATGGTCATTGGCTAGTACCACGTTAGTTTTAACTACAAAACCCGAATCTTACTCAGATTAAGTAGTTACACCATAATACCCCTTAGATTTCAAATTAGCTTGCAAACAGTAATAATTTAGCTTCATGCATCCTATCTTAGTACTCTGAAAGCTCTGCATAGAAGAAAGATCAACCAGCATCACCAACAGAGGTTTAGGAACCTAGTTAGTTCTAATCTTTCAGCAGATGAGCTTGAGAGGAACAAAATAGGAATTCATGCCAGACCATTCCTCCCTCATACTTTTGACCTGCCATACCTTTTGTTCTGACAATGTTTCTTAAGGCAGGCAGTTTCTTATACTGCAGGCAGTATATTGCCCAATATGTGCATACCTGCACATAAATCATACAGCACTCTGAGTGCTGATGACAGAATGTGGTGGTGATTTTACACGTAGAGGTACAAATTTATCAAGAACGGTTTCCAATAGATAGTATCTATCTATAAGACAAAAAATCTGATATTTTTCTGTTAGGGCAGAATTCAGAAAACATTTTGTCATTTGGCCATTAAGCACTTCATAGTGCTTAAGGAAATTTCAAAGGTTTAGAAAACTTAAGAGGTTACAAAGCCAGTGTGTTCTACAAAAGGGCCAGGAGTCAAGCCTGTGGCAGGAGATACAAGATAAAGTCAAGTGGACTACAAAGGTACTCAGGTGGGAAGGACATGAGGCAGAAGGAGAAGGAAGAAAACCACCACATACTTTCACAGATTAAATTCTCTCCTGGAAACTGGAGAGAGTCTTTGGCATCCCCCAGTCAAGCACTATAGAAGAGAGAAGCCTTGAACCTACCCATAAGATAAGCTTAGTTTATGCACGCATTTACTTATAGCTTCCTGTTCCACTTCAGTGTCTTTGCCATTCTGCATCCAAATCAGTGAGGTAATATCTTACAGTTTTAATGAAAGGGTGGATTCATGCAGCATGCTGGAATTTTAGGTAAACAAGAAGCTAAGAAATACTTCTCACCCTGCCAACATTGTGTAAAGAAGAACACCCAAGCTCCATATGTCACAAGCAGCATCATATCCCTGTCTCATGAGAACCTATAAAACAAAGTGTTAAAGACTTCTCATATATTAAAAAAACCACCCCAAACCAAAACCACAACACAGCCTATGGAAGGGTAAGTCAATCCCAGGATAATTTCAGAAATGTGATTATTTATTTTTCAATATACAGGTTACAGTAACTATCAACAATATTTCTTGTTCACAGAACACCATCTCTTAAGATTCTCAAAAGGCTTACATCTTATTTTCGAGAGTGTATTCTATTTTTAAAGCAGGTTTATTATAAACATATGCACCAGTGTTTATAAAGTATGTATAATGACATTTATGGAAAACTAGCAGAATTTTTTTTTTTTTTTAATCACTGCTAAAAAGTTTAAGTACTTGATGCATCAAAAACAGCATAGAGAAAACACATGGCAGCTTAAGATACCTCTGGTGCCACAAAGTTTGCAGTGTAGCACGGAGTTAGAAGTAGACCATTTTCTCCTCGAAGTTGTTTTGCAAATCCAAAATCACAAATCCTGATAGAATCGGCATTATTTGAATCATCCGTATATAAAATATTACTAGGTTTAAGGTCTCGATGCACTACCTTTAAATAAAGAAATTTTAAAATTTATCATTTAGAAGTTGCATGTACATTTGTTTGTATATAATTTGCAATTTATAAAAACTATTCTCTAGATTAATGTACTTATTAAAAGCTCTATACAATTTCTACACAACTTTCAAGTAACAAAAAAATCTAGTTCAAGTAATGTCATATGAGCCAGTAGGCTTTTTTAATGCAACTGGAACTAATATAACCATTTGCCAACAAGCATGAGAACAAATATCTGCTGTTTCATAAACTGAAAAAGTAGAGTCAAAAGGGCCTGCCAGAATAACAGGATGAGTTGTTTATATTATTCACCTTTGTCACAAAATACTCAGAAATCTTCTTCCCTTCTGCCATAAAGATAAGCCAACCAAAGCACATTACAAAAGGCATTTTTTACTTCTAAGAAGTGTGAAGGAAGCTACGTTACAGAAGAAATCACTCACTCCTTGGCAGTGCAGGTAGTCCACAGTCTTGGCTATAGTGTATAATACGGCACTAGCCTCTCGTTCTGAGAAGAACTTCTGCCTGAGAATTCGATCAAGCAGCTCTCCTCCTTTCATCAGTTCAGTGACAAGGTATATGAATCTACCATCATCATACACCTGACGAGAAGTTTAACAAGTGTATACATATATAAACAAACACATATATATTAAAAAAGATCATCTGTAATTATACATCCTGATAAATGTGGAAATTATAGACTAGGTTATTTACTATTCACATATGAACATAAAGCACAAATAGCAGGGACTGAAAAATTTAATTCTGCAATTCAGGAGCCTTAAAGCATGAAGTATAAGAAAGCTTATGTGTCATCTGTGACACGTTGAATTAATCGATTGTTAATTCATGACTTGGAATTAAAATTTTTCAGTCTAGGAACTTCCGTTGTAAGAGGAGAGTAGCCCTAACACTCCCCATTTCTCTTCCCCTCCACGGACAATTCTTAGCTGCTGGTACTTTGCACTTACGGGACAACATGCAACTGCTTTTTCAGATTCAGGTTACCAACACATTAGCTACTCATTTGAAATAAAAGGAAACATGACATTTCTAACCTTTACATCATTTCTCACTTCAAGTTCACTAAACAGCATTTAGAAAAAAATTAGTATCAGGACAATGTCACACTTTGAAATACTCAACACTTTGCTATATGTACTGCTCTCCTAACATATTTTACTATGTAAAAGAAATTTAATAAATTCCAATAAACTCCCTACATCTATATTTTTTGACTACTGTGTAGTAAGAGGTAGCAGAGAAAAAGTACATACATCTTTTAAAGTAATAATATTTGGATGTTGTCCGTAACGCATGAGAATCTCAATTTCTTCTGAGGGATCCCTTTTACTTTTATCAATTATCTGCAAAATATAGCAACAGGAAAAACAACTTTGCTAAACAACATCTATTTAATAAAGACTTTTTTTTGCATTTCAACAATAAAGTAAGGCATTTTCTAGAGTTCGTTACTTCTTACTAATTATGACTAATTCATCTTCCAGCTCCACATCCCACTGTTCATTCATTTCTTGCTCTATCCTTGCTACCAGTTAAAATTGTATCATTAATGCAGTCTATTCTGCACCAATGGACAAGGAAATGCAATGGACTGTCTCAAGCATCACTACTTCCCAGCAGCCCAGTTCCACCCTTGTGGCTTTTATTTCAGGTGTGCTCATCATCGTACAATATTTTCAAGCTTTAAGACTGTAATTGCACAGCCAGTTCTTCAAGGTCACACTTCACCCACAAAAAGAAGATCCACAGAAGCCAATATGCAATTTAAACAAATGAAGAAAAAACTGGTTTTCATTTCTCACAGCATGTAAACAGCTACAGTAACTACAGAATTCATGCATTTAAGTTTGCAAATCTACTACACAATAATTTCAGAACTGTCACAGTGAAATTTATTCAAAGTACCTTTACAGCAAACTCCATATTTGTAGCTATGTGTATACATCGCTTGCAAACAGAGTAGGAACCAACACCAATATCTTCCTTCAGTTCGTATACATCAGTAAACTGTGCACTGTTTCCATGAAGTTGCTTTAAAAAACAAACAGAAGCCATCATCTAAAGCAACAAGGTTCTCTTTGCCATAATATTGTTTCCAAAAGCAAAAGTTTGTCCTGCTTGCCCGTGCTTTCTCTTTTGCATTCTGTCTCCAGAAATACAGCAACTCGCTTTTTAAAATTTAAAAATATCCCATGGAAGCATTTTAATAATGCACATTTTATAGTGGTCTCCCCAGCCAAAAAAGAACAGACTGTAAACACTAAATATTGGTCAATCTTTGGCACGTCAAAAAAGTTTCCCCCAAAATAAAATGTTACCTGTACTATTGGCAGTATATTGGTGAGTGGTGATATTTTATGGTCTTCTACAGTAGTAGTTGCAACAAAACTAAATCCTTTGAAGAGCTGATGTGCATTTGCGCTAGGCGGGACTCCTGGAGAATCTAGTGGCATACACATTTGATTAGCATGGCTAAATCCCAGCAAGGCTAATTTTTAACATTCAGGAGATATATTGGAAGAAACGTTTTGAGGGAAGGGAAGCAAACAAGGGCAACACTGCATGTTGAACAAGACTTCTAGTCAGTTATGTGTTTTCTCCTATTTCAATAACACACGAAGCAAGTATTCCTGGGTTCTATCTAAAACACTGCAGCAACTAATGTATGAATACATGTTTTTAGGAAGAAGTTTACTGAAGGACAACACTACTCATGAGAAGAACATAAGACTATCTACGGACTGCTTCACAAAGAAGAGTGCCCACAGGTTTTACTGCTTCAGTGGTATATGTGCTGCTGGCACAGCAGAAGTGAGGCAACACAAGAATATTCAATTAGTAATGCTACTGAATAACTGGAACCAAAATTTTCCTCAGATTATATTATGTGCACCTCTGAATTCACTGTTTTGAAATTTCACAGTAAGCACAGCCTGATAATTCTGTGTAGCCTATTAGAACTGTAGACAAGCTCCGAACAAACATGACAAGTGGTTTTAAAAGTTGGATGCAGCAGTAAAGAAAAAAATTCATGAAAGAAAACCTGAGTTAAACTTGAAGCGTACTAAGCAATAAGTATTTGCACTTACTGTCTTTGTTTCCAAGTGCAGTTACTTGGAAATTTTCATACCGCGATAATCTAAGGGTTATTTTAAAGATGAACTTTCATAAGCTTCTTGAAACTATTTGAGATGTCTTTGCAACTGACCTAGTAGTACAGGTCCCAGTCCACTGTACATTTTCCCCACCCTTTTCTACCTTTGAATCACTGTTTCTCAAGAGTAAAGTCAAATCCAGCACAGGTAGTGAGGGGAACAGCGCAATGAAAAGATTATTGTAATACTAGTTTTAGGATTTAGGTTTAATAATCACTGCTGGAATCAAATTTAGTTTACTTTTAGTATTAAACAACCTCCCCCCCAAACACTGCATGTCTGACTTTAAACCATAACTCAGCTCTTTTTTTTTTTTGTCGTGGGCGAATCAAAGTTTAGCAGAGTATTTCAAAGAACAGGAACCCACCGAGGACAACGTACTCCTTCAAAGTACTGGAACCCTGTTGTACACTTTCCTTTCAGTTTTGTCACTGGCTTTTTCTCTTTGTAAGCTTGTTGCTGTAACATTAATTTGACCCCTCTTGTCCCATGAACCTCACCAGTTTATAACCATGCACAATTACCTTTTGGTGTTTTTGCTGTGAATTCTGGATCAAAACAAAAGGTATCTTCTGGCTTTCCAGAAGCAGGTTTAAATGGGGGTTGAATTTCTCTTCTGAACAGTTTCTGAAGTAGAAGGACAAAGCCATATAATTAAAAGTGAATGCAACTTCCATGGTTTTCTGAAAGACTGAATAATATGTAGCAAGTAGAAAACCACAAATATATACAGAAGACTAAGTTACTTTCATGTACCTTTGACTTGAAATGCTACAGGAAATGTTACCAAACAAATCAAATAATACACAGCTCTTTCATTATCCTCCTGAATCTGCCTTGCCTACAGATCTGCACTTTTACAACTACCACAGCAGGCTGCTACTTATCACTAGTTCATCTTTGGCTTATTCAGAAGAACATGGAACAGCCATAGTGCATCATACCTTCTATCATCTCAGACCTGGTTCACTGCTATTTTGCCACCACCCTGAAAAAAACACCCCAAAGGGAAGATATGAAATACAGGCTTTACCTTTCCAATCTGGGTCCCAGACAAAGACCTCTCACAAGTGAGAGGCGTGTCCCTCTTGGTAAGGAACTGCCAATTCTCAAAACTCTAATTCCAGGTTTTTCCTAATCTACTAAATTAAGTCCAGGGGAGGGAAGGGAAAGCAGACCAGTGGTTCCTCCTTTTTTTCCTCCTTTACCCAACATGCTTTAGAAAAATGCATTGCCCAAGTGATCTCAAATCAGCAGCAAGTCCCATTTACAATTAAGGAAGAAAAAAATTTCATGTCAAATGATGTCGAACCCCATGCAAAGTTCAGAAAGTTCTGGGAACATTTTCTTGACATTTCTCTTATCCTTTCAGATTTTTTTTTTTTTTGCAGCTCTTTTCATTTAATCTTACTGCACAAGAACATGCAGTGTATTTAATTAAAAAAAGCCCAAAAAACAAAAAACAAGGAAAAGGGACCTGAATTCATCCCAAAGAAATAATGAGACAATATGGAAGTGGTCATCAATACCACCCATAGTGAAATAAATACAAAGCACTGTCAAACAAAAAAAAAATATGAACAAAAAAAGAAAAAAGAAAGAGTAAGAACTGCAGACCTTTCAAACTTCCTTGCTGGTATTTATCTCAGTATCAGCCCTTAAGTGTACTCACATAAAACAGCAAAGTTTTGCTGTTACTGAAAACTCTACTTAATCAGCACTCTATGGTATACACTGCATAAACACAGCTAGTAAATCACCTTCTTGTACAGTTGAGTACAGTATTGGCTAGCAGTGCAGGTAGTCCTGTCAGCACAGCAACAACTTATTTATTGTGCCTATCCATTTGTAGGCATTATAGAAAAGGAGTGTTTTCAGAGTACATTTATTTGATATAGAACATCTTAGTTTTGTGAGTGTTTCAGAAACACGTCTCAAGCTTAGAGAACTGCAGAGGAAATGCATCAAGGTGCTCGTTAAAAATTTAGGCAAGCAATCATGAAATTGTACAGACTTCTGATCATCTCTGAGCAGCAGAGTCAATATTTCAACTGCGAGTGGAGTATGACTGATAAAACAGGAATGTGCTGTGGCTAACTAGAGAGAAGTCAAAGCAAATTACAGTCACAGTTTCTGGGCCCTGTGTGGAAGTACTAGACAGACACTGAAGAGAAGGATTCTTGTACACAGGGAACACCAGCATCCTCTCCCAGCTACAAATGCTCTGACAATTAAAGCTTTAGAATGCTGCAACTCAATTATTTAAAGAGTAAATGCACAATATATAATTAATACTCTCTATACCATAGATACTACAGCTCCAGATGCCAAGTAAGATTATAGTAGAAGACAGAACGTAACAGTCAGCAGTATTGCAGTGTTTATTGTGCGCTATTCAGATGCAAATGCCTATAAGGCTACACAACACAGAAAAATTAAGAACAGCTTTATCATTCAGATAATTTTGTACTTACATTCCAGTCAACAGTAGAAAAAAAAGGATGCCTCTTGATTTCTTCAACTCCATCCGAACCAGCTCCTGAACAAAGAAAATACTGTATCTTAAACACTTTTGGGTAGCCTTTGAAGATTGCACTAAAAATTAGTTACTTTCTAAAAAACCTTGCATAGACACACTTGTTTGAGGGAACTGTAAATACAGAAATATTCCAAGGATGTAAAATACTCAGGTAAGTAGTGTACACCTCATCAGGGAGGCAAACAGAGTACAAGAAGCCCACAAATACAGCAAGTAAACATTCTTTGCTCTGACACTGTCAAAGCTTTGGCTTACTGTTAAGAGTCACTGGTCCAAGAAAGTAACCATTCATTAGTGAAAGCCAGGAAGTCACAATCCAAACTGACAAGAAATGGTATCTAAACCCAAATCTTACTGACCACCTGGAGCTTGAAGATCTCTAGCAACTTCTTTCTTCAAATAATCAACTCAACCCAACTACTTTTATTTCAAAGATCCAAATAAATGAACCGACCTAGTCTATTTGATGGGTTCCTTTTAAACAACATCCTCAGAAGACTCTGTGCTTCAGGGCTGAGGAACTGAGGCATTCCAAGTTTTGCTCTAAAGGAAAAACAGAGAATAAGAGGAAGAAATGTATCTTACTAAAAATTGTCTACACAGACTTCATTGCACAATTTGATGTAGCAAAGATCTAAAGTCTTGTAGAATGTACAGATTTAAGTCATCAGCTTTTAAGATACACATTATATGAGTGGTTTTCAAAAACAAACAAAAAAATCCCACCACGACATACCAAAAACCCCAAACCCTACCCAAACCCCCCAAACAAGCTTTAGGTTAAAATAGATTAAAACAATTATCTCAAGAACAGGTAAGTATTTTCAAAGGTATCTTCATGTCACCAGTAAGGTATCACCAAGATACCCCTACCAGAATCAATACCAGAAGAGACTCACCAAATCCCAAATTACTTGCCCCTGAAGTGATTGCTAATATTCCTCTTGAAGCAAGAGCCTCAAGAAGTATCTCATTAATCCATCATATAAAAGCTTACTGGCTTTACCAATCTTATTTTATGAAAACAATTATGCCAAGGAAAGACATTCTTCTGCAGGACTGTAGTATACCGTAGAGTTCCACGGGAGGCTAGTGATCTAATTCATCTACTTTCACAAGTAATATCACTCAACTCATACTCAGGGTAAGTTCAAACTGCCATATGTTGGTAAGAACAGGGCTTCTCTCTCACCCCCTTCCCTATCACCCCCTCAAAAGCCCCAAGGCTCTGCACGTGGTCTAAAGGAAATTCTTTGTTAGCTAAGCACAAATGAAGATGAGAACATGTTTGCTCAACAACTTCACTTACTAATCACCAGTTTACCCAGTTTGTCTTGTTAAACAGCTTCTGTTGTAACTGAGGTTACCTTAATATGAAAAATGCGAGCGTGTAAGTGCACTCTCCATATATACGTACACAAAGCAACACCTGATTAACTATTGCTTACAAAATAAGGTATGCTGTAACAGTAGCAAGAGAGCATAACCACATGAGTGGTAAATAATGCTGTTCTAATTCACTGTACTGTTTTTAATCTTTATTATACACCTACAATGAAAATACAAGTTCATCCCTAGGATTATAAATCCTGCAGATACTTATCAGTAATTGCATAGTCCA
Organism: Ibidorhyncha struthersii; assembly: GCA_013398815.1. Classification (NCBI taxonomy): domain Eukaryota; kingdom Metazoa; phylum Chordata; class Aves; order Charadriiformes; family Charadriidae; genus Ibidorhyncha; species Ibidorhyncha struthersii. Next base: position 70,794 of record VZSZ01002495.1, read on the forward strand.
TGATCTAAACCTTGAGGGGGGGGCGCCTTGGCTTTTTTGTTCCTGTTCTAGCTTAATGCTCTTCAAGCATAAGTAGTTATAACAAGCTGTTAAAACATGTTTAAAAGTTACATTTTCTGACTTTCCAAAAAGTAAGAAGATATACTTACTTCAGTATCATATTCATAGTTTCATTTCGATCTTTACCTTGAAATGGTAGTGTACCAGTAAGCATTTCAAACTGAAAAGAACAAATGTTAATCTAAATCAACACTTCTTTCCCCAATTGCTCAAAGTGTTAAGTACTGTATTCTTCCTTATTGCTACATTAGACATACTGAGCTTGAGCTTTTAAAAGATTATTGAAAAACATCACAAATGTAAAATTTTGTTTTCATTGGCAGTTTACATGATAACAACAGTGGCGAGTGTAACGTAATGATGATGGACTACTTTACACCCATAAGGTACTTGAATTAAAGGAATAAAAATCCCCTCTGTAACCTAGTTTTCAGTGTTGCTGTACTATGAAAACAGCAAGAAGAATATATTCTGAAACAGTACTTTACTTTTCATGTCAATATGCATATTTCAGCCCGATGCTCTAACACATCACAGCAAAGGCTTAAGTGCCAGCGGTTAATAGCTTATTTCACTACTCCACTCCAGTATTCATTCAACAGGCTTACTCTTACAAAAATGCAATTAGTTTTCTATCAAACCAAATCTTCAGGTTTTTTTCTTTAACTATTAAGTACCACACAAAATAAATATACAAACTTAAGTTTTACACTGACTACAACTGTTCTAAACTACTAACTACACATATGATTTTTGTGGTTCCTGATAAGTACTCCTTACAGGGCTACACAGACAAAAAGAAGTTTTATTCAAATTAGTTGCTATTTCAGTAGCAATTCACCTATTGAATTCTCTCTTCCCCATACCCTAGCATTTGAAATTAGATCGGACAAGCTTATTCTAACTATGTTATTTCACATTCACTTAGACATATGCAGTGTATTCGTGACCTTAAGCAAGGTAAGCAATGAAGCATACAGTACCATGAGAACACCAAAGGACCACCAGTCAGCACTCTGGTTGTGCCCTCGCCTGTTTACTACTTCAGGTGCCATGTATTCTACAGTACCACAGAAAGAATAGGCCTTCTTCTCTTGATCTACTGATTCTTTGCTGAGTCCAAAGTCTACAACAACAGCATTACAAGAATATAGCAAGTAAAGAACTTTAGGAAAAAAACCCAAACAATACTGTATACGGTAGTTCAAAAATCAAAGTGTTGACAGGTTTTCTTTGTTTGCTTTCTAGCTCTATGTGAAACAAGAAACTGCAGGTATCTAGAGATACTGCAGACATTTAGTTTATTACATACCACCAAAACCATTTTAGAAGTCATTAAATTGATGATTAGCCATCAATATTACTACTCAAAACAACTCAATATTTGAAATATTACACATTTAGAGCCTTATGATAATCCAAAATTCTCATATTCTGTTTACTACCTGCTTTAGTCACACAAAAAAATGGATACAAGTAAAAATGAGTTTCAAAGAGAACACAGTCTGCATGTCTAGTCTTTCAGTCTAGTATTACTGAAAGATAAATAAAATCAGACTAAAAATAATGTTATAAAACAAGATGGTTCTGCACCCTGACTCAAGTTCTATAGAGTCTTGCATACCTGCTTGCTTTCACTCCCAAAATACTTTTTCCTCCCTGTTTGAACATGTCATTGAACACGTAAGCCCGTGATATTAGCCCAGTTCTCAAGACCGGGCTCTCATGTCCCTTTTTTCAAAGCCTAAATGATTGCTAATCAATAATCCCATCAATTATTCTTTCCACTTTCAGAAGGAAGTGAGAAGGAAGTGAGAATGAAGAAGTCTCACAGTCAGCAACTTTTACCCTGGGTCTATGATCTCTTTACCTTCACCTAAAAGACATTTGACAGTAAATATTGATACAGTTCATGTTCTAACCTGAATAGTGGATAGTTTTAGTTACTAACACCACCACCTGAACTAAAGTTCCTTAACACCCCCCCACACACACCTTCTCAATGTCTGATTTTGTATCTTCAACTACATTTCTTCTATTTTAACCACAGTAATTAGGATCTGCACTTTACAGTAACATTGCTGCTTACACAGCAACTTGATATATGCGAATATTAGCCAACATGGAAACTAACTTCAGTGGAACCTGCATGGGCATTAGCATCTGGTAAAAGACCAAAACCATCAGATACAGTCTCCGATTATCTACATACTTCCATAAAAGTACTTAATACTATATAAGGAATCATTATATAGGGAAGGGATACAGATTGTTTTGTAAAAAAGTCTCTCCAGTAAAAAAAATAATTTCTAAACAGCTAAGTACCAGCTTACACATATTGCAGTTGTCACTACATATATATATATATATATCTTAGGCTTATAACCAGAAGCTTATGCAGAAATATGTTCAGAAAGTGCTATACTAATAAATGTTACCTACCTGTTAACTTGATATGTCCTGCTTCATCAAGCAAAATGCTGAAAATTAAAATTCACATTCACCAATACACATAAAGAGGAATGTTTGCATAACATTTAAAATATAATAGTTAACAGTTTTGATCTCCAACTTCCATCGTTAATTTAACAAGCCAGTATTATGTCACTTAACTTTTTTTTTTTACATTTTATGTTTGTTTACATAGTGTAACAAAAATATTTTTAATTTTTTACATCAGTATAGCAGAAAATGCAAAGCAACAAGCAAAATACATGTAATAGTGGTAAAATACATTTTACTTTACTTTTCTGGCTTCAGGTCCCTGTATACAATTCCCAAGCTGTGAAGGTGATCCAAAGCAAGGGCCAGTTCTGCGAGGTAGAATTTCACATCTTCCTCTGTAAACATAACCTAATAAGAACTGTATAGATTTACCTTCTGATCTTGTCTTCAGTTTTTAAAACTGCAATCTAAAATAAATAGTCCTGTCTGCCTGAATTTCAAAATAAGTTTTAGAAGTACCTTATGAACTCTTAATTAATGAATTCACCTATCAGAAATGATGTACTAATATAGGCTAATCATCAAGTACGCAAAAGAACTACCTGCAAATCTTAAACAAAACCATCAGCAGTTACTGCAGAACATTAGCTAACTTTTAAGGAAAGGAATTTAACTGTTATATTTGATGTTATTGACCACCAGCACTCCTTCTGCCACAATCCTATACAGATTGTTTTCCACTGCATCATAAAATTTAGCATAGGACTGCTGTATTGTCTCTATGAATTCACGTTACCTATATTTAGAAAAAAAGGTAGATATAATTTAGAAAAAATATGCAAAATACAGCACTTTGGTGAAAATAATGATGTGAAAATCTGCAGTGGGAGTTGAAGAACCTACTCTGCTCTTCATAGGAAAAGCAATGTGAAGAACCCTAGTGAGATACTGAAAAACTGACTGATGTTGCATATAGAGCATTTGAGAGATGCATTTTTCCTAAATACTCAACAGGTTGTTCCTAACTTCATATACAAGAATCACACCTGCTTTGGTCCTTGTCATGTTCTACAAGGTAGTAATCTTTCAATTACTGGAACTGAATTTGAGGTTTAAGCGAACTATTCCTTTATTTGTTGAAAACACCAGGAACTAGAACAGCCATCTCAACTGCACAGTAGATAGCTAACCAGATTTAAATTATGGTAACTGGGCTTACCAATTTACTAGTACTGTGATCTGTACTTTGAATTGCACATATATAATCTGTTTTACTGGCAACAGAAATATTCCTAATTTCCATAATGATAGGTATGAACAATAAAGTTGTTACTCTATAAAATCAAGGTGAAACTTTGTGTAAAGAACAGTGTTGATACTGTTTTTCATCTATATCCAAAAGAGCAAGAGGAAACCTTGGGTATTGTTACTCCTTGGAGTAGCCAAAATGCAATCTCAGTTTAGCAATGATGCTAAATGGTAATCTACAATGTCCCAATAATAATTCCATTTAAAACTGCTTTCTGTGTCAAATTAAACATGATGCAAGTCAACTTCATTAAATGTTACCAATGAATACTTCTTTGTATACTCATTTCACTTCCACAGCTGAAACTCTCATACTCACATTAGAATTTAAAGACCAGCAAAAGTGTTTTAATAACCTCATACTAAACCCAATTAATTTAAAATAATCCTTGTGTGAGAAGTATGAAATGCCACAGGGAATTCACCCTCATGTATTGCTCATTGTCTTTGTTTTACTGTGTACTTTTAAAAATACCTTGTCTTCCCAACAGAAAATAAAAAGGCCTAATTTTTTTTCTAGTCTATATATATAGTAAGTGTTTAAAAGCCATCATAGGAGGTAACTTAAGTCTTCCAAAAAACATGTAGAGACTTAACAGGAAGAAAACTTGACCATTACTTCTTCTTTACTCCCAAAGGGAATACATACCTCTTTCAACCACCTAGCTAGTGTTACTATGGATAGACTTGCATCCCTTATTTAAGAATGTTGCATGCTCAGTAATCCCAGCTGTGTCAGTGCAAAAGAATAGTTCTTCCTGCTGGACCAGAATTTCCTCTATAATTCGACATCCTGTATCAAAGCAGATATTGACCTCTTTCTTACCTACTGTTCCAATAACCTTTTACAAGTCGGTTTGTTTAAGCTTTTAACCTCCCTTTCAGCCTCAAGATTAATTAATTTTGACCTTAATTCTTAGACATGACCACTGCTTTACCAAGGTCAGCTTTTTATAACAAAGGAAAACAAAAACCCCTTTAATTCTTCCTTCTCTTTTGCCAGTTCCTAAAGTAAAGCTTTATTTTTACAAAAAGTATATGGGGGAAAAAAAAAAAAAAACCAACAAAAACCCCCAAACCTCTCATGGCCTTACATACTGGGGATACAAGCACCTCCATGTCACGAGAAATCAGGTACCCAGCATTCTCATTTAAGAAAGTGGCTTTTCCTATGCATTAGCAATATAAATGTATTTATGCTGCGGAAAACTCTGAAAAGCTCTCTTACTGTGAAGTTGTTGAAAAATTGCCATTAAAAATTTAGATCTTTATGAAAGGTTTGCAGAAAGAAAAGTCTTATAAGCACGTTGATAGTCCTTAAGGTAACATATAATAAATATTTGCTGACAAATGTTTGTTGTATTTTTTTTTATTTAGAGGCTGCATCATATTGCCTCCTCTGAAGCTCTCTCCAGAAAACAAAAATAGAAATTAAAACTTAAAGTTCCAGTTGCATGCCAGTGTTAAAGGGGAGCGATCTCAGAAATACTCAATGTTCACACTGTGTGAGATTAAGCATTAGGATTCATATTACAGCATTATGAAATTTTACAATGCAGCAGAAACCTCTTACAGATTAGGCTTCCAGGAGCACCTGTGCTGACTATGAGCATGAGAACTATACATGCCCTTTCCTTATTGCTAAATCTTAATTTACTTCAGTTAGGTTTCCAAGCAACAAAATATTTTTACAAAAGAACTGTCCTTTGTAGATATCAAAGAAAAACTTAGGCTACTAATCAACACACATTCACGTTTCTTAAGGTTATAGAATATATTCTAGAATACATAAGGGAAGCCCAACTAAGTTATTAAAAACTTGAATATGACAAGAATTATGAGGGAAACAGCTATAGGACACAATCTCATACTGACCAAAAAGCCAACCTGCCTAAGTACTAAATGGAGATAAAATTTTAGGTACTTACCTCTTTGGATAATCGCGTGAATACATCTCCTCCCCTGAGAAAATCCAATATTAAATATAGCTTCCCTTCAGTCTGAAAGGCTTTAAAAAAACAAAAATATCAATAGTTGTGTGACAAAGATGATCTACAAAACAGACCTGAATGCGTTTACAAACTGGGAATTTCAGTGAAAGACAATACTTTTGTTATGGGATTGAAACAATTCAGTAGCACATGAGGTAATTTACTGACTGATTACTTGCTTCTTCAAAGAAGACAATCTTAGTCATAACAGATCATTAAAATACTGTTCTTTTTTTTCTCCTTTGTCAAATAGGGAAACACCAAGTATGTGAATTACTGTGGTTTTACTCAATGAAAATTGAAAAAAAAAAAATCTCTGCAGAACTTGTAAGAATTTTCCAGGAAATCTTTAATCAAAAGGACTTAGCCTAAAACTTGTATATACAGGTGTATTTACATTCTTTTTTTAGTCTTGTGATTTTAACTTGCAGGAACCTAATTTAGGCACTAAAATGTACACTACAAAACTGAGAAAGAACAAGATCAGCTATGCCTTCAAGTATTGAAAGAAACTAGCAGAAAAAAATAATACCAACCATAGTGCAGTTTGACGATAAATGGATGATTTACTTCTACTAATATGTCTCTCTCCATTTTTGTACGAACTCTATCCCGAACTGAGAAAAAAAAAAGAAAAAAAAAAGACTTATGAAACAAATGTATTTGGTATAATACAAATGCAGCAGAAATAAGGATATGGAAAGTCCTTTCTGCCTAAAGAAATACTTTTCCTTGTTACGTTGTTTTTGAATTTTAAGTCTCCCACAAGACACATGCTTTTAGACAGCAAAACTCTAATTTGTTTCTTACCTGCTCCAGCTTCCTCAATGTCTACTTTTTTTTTTCCCCAAACACATCCCAACATTTTGTGATTAACCACATTACTTTCAAGAAAAGACTCACATCTACACGTCCAGGCAGCTAACTTCAACCTCTGAATTAACTATCTGTACCGAATATATATTTTTTTCTTTTAAGGTTACTTTTCCCTCTTCAACTAGAAACAGTCCCTATTTACACACAGTGAAGTTGCATACACTAAAGTGTGTTCTGAAAGCCAAAACAGTAAGTCAGCTTTCCATGGCACCTGTAACAAGAGGGAATAACTTAACAATTTTAACCACACTACAGTTCTAACTTAACAAAAGACAAAAGGAAAATTGTTTATGAAATTAATGTTTTAATATAATGAAAAGACTAAAGAGCATTAAATAATGCAATTTTAAACTTTGAAAAAGTTTACTTTTACCACATAATTAAAGCTATCTGGCCAGATTTAAAATAATTCTTAAACATGAACTTACAAGTTACTCTACAAAAAAGCTCCTTTCAGAGAAGAGTTATAAACTCACTGAGAAATATTTAAGATTAAAAAAAGATTTTAAAAAGAAGTATTTACAAGACCCATTTAAGAGATACAGGTGCACTGAAAACCATTTTCTGAAGCGCCAATGCAAAAGATACACGTACCTTTCAAAGAAGCTTTTTTCAATACTTTCATTGCATAAAGTTGCCCAGCATCAGGACCAATTATTTTCCGTACAAGGAAGACCTGGTAATGTAAACACAACTTTAAAAATTACTACAAAAAATATTTTATGTAAACCTGACTAAAACCCATTACTATGTCTTTACTTTTAACTTCATTAATACAGACGAGGAGATAGCATATCCCTAGTTCCATCCCATTCCTCAAAAACTGTGAGAAATGAAAAGATGCCAAAAATTCATAGTAAGTCTTTTTGCATAAGCAAGCCTTGTAATCCAATAAGCAACTAGCACAAAGCGTTTACAAACTGCCTATTAATTTCAGACAGCTTTCAGCGTTCTTTCCTAAGTAGTCATCCTTAAAGGAAGGGAAAAATTGCATTTCCTTAATCAGACTAGAGCTACGTGCACCACCAAGCTCTCTGAAGTATTCAAACTGGTCATAAACTATACATTGTCTCCTATAGCAAGCTGTTTAAGTAAGTACTTATCAAATAAGTACTTACATAAACGTGTTTCTTTATATTACTTTCTTGGAGAATGACAATTCTGCCTGGCCTGCCACCTCCTAAGAGATTTTTGAGGTTTAAGACCCACGTCTCAAATATGTAACAGACTATACTAATTAATTCTGCAAGAGTGGCGAGATGAAAGCAAGGAAGCCTCACCATCTAAGATCAAAGCACCCCTTCCCTCTGGAATAGCAACTCCAACAGGTTTTTCTACTCTTTTTCTTTCCAGAGGAGTTTTGAAGATAGATGGTATATAACTTGACACTAAGAAAAGCATAATATTAGCTAAAATAATGCAGTACAAATAGGTGTATCTCCCCTGACTAATATTCTAACTACTAAGTCTTTCAATTTACAAAATGGTTTGGTATGTGCTCCTGTTTTTAAGTTATTCTTCTTATAATAGCAGTTATTAGTTATGAGGAATGTTTGTACTGAAGAAAAAACGTGTAAGTCACAAGAGAATGACAAGAGCTACCCAAAATTGTCTCTCTGATCTTACCTTATTCAATTTTCATTAACACTAGATTTATTCACATATATTTTGTTAGAAATTGTTAAATATTTAGATTTATTTTTTTTAATGAGAAATAATCAAATAAGCTTGTCAATTTTGCCATTCTAGTATCAGAAATTCATACACTGTCACTGACTAAGCTGAACAGGGTTGAGAGAGGGGTTGTTTTTATTTCAAGCTCTGGTTAGAAGGAAAATGTTTCAAGGTTATCAGGTGTTTTGTTTAAGTTTTGCCCAATGATTGACCTACAGCACTGCTCTCATGTGATGTCGATACTCATAAAGGGAGTAATTCAAACACCAGCAAATAAGAAAACATCTGTAGGTTAATACATCCACAATTGTAAAAGTAAAATATTAATAAGCATGTACAAATATTTTAGTACTTAATAACTAGCAGCTTGTGAGAATGTAAGGAATCCATGTAATAGAGTAATCCATGTAATCCATCCAGTGTAAGGAATGTACAAGTTACAAATTCTCACCGGTAAGGAGCAAAATAGCAGCCATTGAAAACTACTCAAGCACCATCTATTGAATTTGCAGACAAAGTCTCTGTAATCCTGCATCTTGCAGAAGAGATACAATGATCAGTTGTTCAGTTGTAAAGCAAAACCAAGATGGGCACACATTGCGCAAAGCGATTCACCTAAGTGAATAGAAGACCACTTTCAGCAGACTGGGTGCTGAAACCTTAGAAGGTTATCAAAGGCTGAACAAACTCAGTAACACACATGAGATTTAACCCTTTATTTCTGTGAAGCAGTGTTAAATCCTGCACAGATGTCAAAAAAGACAGGTAGAGGATGGGCTGTAGCACTATACTAGCCAAAGCAAACAAGCCTTGTGTTTGCTAAACCCAAAGGGAAATCCCTGAGAAATATGAACTGGAGAGAGAAAACAAACACCAGGAAGGCAACAGCCACTTATCTTCATTGTTTGTTTTTTCTTTTCAATAGAAAGCAACAAATACTAGATAAAAAGAGCTCTGTTCAGATGGCCAACAGTTACTGTCCAATTCTTAAAGCTGGTTCCTGAGCCAAGTACTGCCAGGTTTCAAAAGCTCTAAAACAGACATCTCACCAAGCTGGTGGGATTCTGAGCCAGAGCATTTCTTAGGCCATCGGAAGTCTGAACTCTGTAAGTAAGAACCTGTCTGAGTCAGGGCTAAGATGTCCATACCAGATGTGCTGAACCCTAAGATAGCTTAAGACATCTCAAGTAAGGAGTAATAAATGCATGGAGCCTTTTAGTCTCCGAAGACAAGAGGCACACGAAAGAATTGGCAACCAACACTAGCAGATAAAGAAATGTTTCTTAAACTGTAAAACATCAAGAAATATTTTAAAGTCTTTTTTTCTAAACTCACTTATTCACAGAATGCCTTCTTAATGTCTCTTGTCCCTCCCCCCCTACAATTCCATGCAGAGGTTGGCTCCTGCCACAAGACAGACAGAACCAGCAGAAGAATAGGAAAATGGAAACATGTAAAGTTGATTGTCTGTTTTTTATGTGTTGCAGAAGATCTAGTTTAAGAGACTGGTTTTAAAAAAATAAATTAGTTTCTTATACACTAGGATTAATATTTTAATAAATGTGTTTCAAACACTGACTGTGACATTTGATTGTCTCAGTCACTGAGACATTTGATTTTTAATTTAATTTCTGCAATGTGACACCAAATGGCGCATTACAAAAAAATTATTTTAACAAAAAAATTGCCGTATTTCTTCTACAACCTATTTGAATAATTGTTCACGTAGTATTTTTTAGCCATAGATCGCTTGAGAAATACAGCAAAATAAAAAAATGAAATACATTTCCCAGGTTATTTACCTTATCATTACTTTAGTTCAAGTTCCAAACTACCACAATGTCTTCTGTATTTACATCAACGCAGATTTCATACATTGAAAAGTCAAACATTCACAGCGTGTCAAGTACCACGATTAACAGACAAATGACCATCTCCTCCAGAAGTGTCTATCGATGTCTGTTACACTGCTGAAGCCCCCCCCCAAGCATCAACCTAAACTACAGATGTGAGGCAACCTATATGGAACAGAGATATTCATTCCATTTCCTCACTAGATGCCACAATAAAGTCTTGAGGCAGTCAAAACCACCATGATTTTACCTCAAATAGCCATGGTATTAGGCAAACAGAGCTTGACAACACCGGGGGTGGTTTTTATGCAGCACCTCTAACTCTATAACCCAACTGGTAATAAAATCCCTTGCTGTTGGTGCCATTGCTCCAATGCAGCTACAGGTGCCAGTCCAGGTGAACCATAAACATGCTCAATTAAACCAAAACGTAAGTTTTCATGGCAGACCTCCTTAAATTTGCTACTGACTCACCCTTCTGCCTAGAAACTGAGGCTGTTGCCTCTCTGTCTCCAATATAATTGTGTCCTGCTATAAACACTGCTCCCTCAGCACCAAAGCAAGATTAGGAAAAAAAAATGAAATTTGTCAATAACTTCTCAAACATTCCCAGCAACTCTGCTGCAGCACTGCCATTCTTATAGTAAAAACAAAGAAAAACGCCACATCAACCAACTGCAAAACAGGATGGATAACTTCCACCAAAACAGGGCAATTTCCACAAACATATCTGCCTGTACTCAGATTTATTAGGTTTATACCCAACCTTGTAGTATTATAGAAATAAGGGAAGTAAAACATTAATAAGACAAAGCAGGTCCAGAGTGGACATCAAATGAAAACAAAGTTTGTTACCTTACCTTTCCAAAGGATCCCTGTCCAAGAACCTTTAGTAGTTCAAACTGTGCTGGATCTGCTTTCTCACATCCTTCTTTCACATGGTGTGTAATAGGAATTTCTTTCACACTTCCTTCATCCTATTATTTCAAGGCAAACAAAAATACAACAATGAACAGGCCTGAGTTAAGCAACTCTCGTCAGAAGTACATGTAAATACCTGATCTTTTCTTTTAAATAAAATATTTGAAATTCTAATAAGGCATAAAAAAAGCTGTTCAAATGAAGTTTTCCCACCCATCCTTCCCTAAATAAATGCACACAGAATTTCTAAACTGAAGCAAAATTCTCAAAGAATGCTCATTTATTTCCTTTTGTCACAAATATTACAACTATAGCAAAGACAGATTTTCTTGCATGAAAGGAATAAATACACAGATTTTGAAACCAAGTCTAAGATGATCCTTGTGTACTTCACCTCTGGTTTAGCAGCCTTTCATTTTCCCAGTGATTACTCTTCTCATCTTTCCCTTTCCCGAAATAGTCTTAATGAAAGCTAAAATGAATTTCATCATTTTAGTTAATTATTGATTTTCACAGCAAGTAATAAATATGGTCATCCAGTTGTAGCTAAAGTAATATGCATCGTTTGAAAAGCATAAATAACACGAGTCATCTTAAGAACTCTGCAAACTCTTGCATCCAACAGAAGAAACACAGCTCTGGGGTGCAGAGCTCACGGAAAGACTACCCTGTGTGGAGACCTCCTTCAGAAAGCTGAGGGAAATTGTGAGGTAGGTAAAAGATCTAGTGTTCTGTTGACTTTTTCCTGTTACTGTCATCTTTATCAAAGCAGGGCACAGCAGCTACAATTGTGAAAAGACAAACATTCATGATGAAAACAAATCAGATGATGTATTGCAGCTTTTATGGTGCAAGAGAAGTTTCTGTGAGCCAAAACAAGATGTCAAAATAAGCACCCTTGAAACTACACAAGACACACTAAGACCTAAACCAGCAACCTCATCTTGCACATAGAAAAGAAGCAGCCCCCCTCAGCCCTATCAAGAATACCAATGAACTTCTTGTACACAGCAAACAACCCAGTCACAACCGAAAATCCCATCTGATTTGCAGTACTTTGCTTTTAGGGTATCCAAATGATTAGTAACTGTCCTATCCTCTCTTTAGGTCTTTATCTTGAAAGCTTCTCTTCACTAAGAGAGACCAGGCAAACATCATACCAACCTACAGTACATTGCTCTCGCTCAATGACACGTACAACCACCACCAGCCAAAAGACCTGACCACTTGATGAAACAGCTCGTTTTAGGAAAGAATATCATTCTACATTCAGGTCGACTACAGAAAGTCTTGCTGCTCAAGACCATGCATGAAAACTTATTATCAGTGTTATCCGACTTGATACAGAAGTATCAAGATGAAGTCCTCTAGGTGGGTTTACACATAAATTCAGGGTAGAAATCTGATCATTTAAGCATGTATGTACTTACTGCTGTAACTAAAAAGAAAAAGGAGAGGGGTTCAACCATCACACATTAACTGTCTATGCTTTCATCGCTGTGTTTGTCCAGAGGGCAAAAGAAAGAGTTCAAACTAACATCTTAGTACATTCACAAACTGTAATCCAGATGTTATCATGCAAGTCTTTTCCCCTCCCCTACATCTCTTAATTTGCACTCTTTCTGGAAAAGGCCTGTTTGTTCCACCTGCTTCCCATGCAAAGGTTTGGTATTAACACAAGACACTGCTGGATAACAAAGTTAATTCTTTAATTCACACTCTAAGCTACTTTATTTCCCTCTTTGTTCACAAAAAAAACAGCTGACATACACTGACGATACAGCGTATACATCCATCCTGTTGACTATGCACATACATATTCATATGAAAAATGCACACATCTTTTCATTTTTATTTACTTTCTTAAACACATGCCTGGAATTTAAGGCAGGTAAGAACACTAGCATTTCAAGTCATCTGATGACAGATGAAAGCAGAGTCATCTAGCTATACACCAAGCTGCACAACAGAATTTATGGCTGGTTCTTTCTACGAAAGATGTAAATTCTCTATTTAGAAGCCTTTTTACTTCACCATCCTAATTTGTATTCCTTAACACTATGAACCTTTGCATGAGAGAAGATCTTTAAGAGTTCAACTGCTCTTCTGTTTATCACCCACCTTGAGTCATTAGCCCGTGACATCACATGTGGTTGCTGCAGAGACTGAGCGTTTCTAAGTGTGAACCAAGCAGAAAAGTTTTTTCTATGCAAATAAAGAATAACTTGAGATGTATGAAATGAGATATTTTTTAGAAAGTGTTTTACCTTCACAAAAGACAGCTATATAATTTCACCTAATTAACTATCATTAAAGTACTAAAAATTGGCATGACTGAAGTATAAAAAAAGACCTCTGCATCATCAACAAGAAATGAGCAGGTAAAGAGTTGAACAGGTATATAAGCCAGTTTCATTTTCATTTCTAGTTTGGCTTCCATGAACTGCAAATTTGGTTATCTGATTTTGTGCTCTGTTGCTTGAGCAGCAAATCTATTTCAGGGCTCAGGTACCAGCTCCCACTGAGTTGCCTTGCACAAGAGGTAACTATTCCCAGCAGGTTCAACAGAAGACAAAGCACCGAAAGAAACGCTGCAATCGGTTATGGCTTTGTGCCATCTTACTTTGTTACAGCTTGGCTGGTATGTAGCTCCAAGCACCTAACAAACAAGCTCAGCAACATCCTTCTGGTTCAAGTACAGTGAAAGATCAAGACAACCCATTGCTCATCTTTCTTTCCTACCTGTAAGGTGACAATGGCACTGATGGCTTATTTACTTACTCCACACCAGGAAATGTACAAGCACCACATGTTTCTACCCCCAAGAGTTAATTCTGCAAATCACTTACTTAAAGAGTTAATATTGCAATACAAAGCAGTGGTTACAGCTGGCAGTAAGATCTACTTGATACCTTCTTCCATGATCCTGTTCAAAAATACATGGATGGGTGTGTTGAAAAAAAGATGGCCAATTTTTCCACGCAAAGTCAGGCATTTCACCACATACAGAATGAACCTGAAGTTTAGTCACAAGATTTAGCCAGCATATAGAATTCAGCATCTCCAAAATATGCACATCGCCAAGGCACTGGACAAAAATCATGCTCAACAGGGTTTATCTGGGATCTTTCTACATAAAAGTCAAATTAACATAGCAGTGTAAAAATTAATTCTGCTCTAAAATAGCAGGACTTAGGTACCTTCTAGATGAATGTACAGCAACTACATTAAAAAAATACAAAGGAAGAACAGATGACAGTGTAATGATAGCAACATTAAACGCATGATGTATAAAAGGTTCAAGGTTGGACTGAGCACTTTCTGAGGTTGAGGGATCTGTAAATACTCTCTTCAGCACACAAGATCTGTCTTCCATAGAGCACTGCCTCATGTGGCAAACTTTCCCAAACAAAGCACTTACGGACCCTACCAAGGTACTAATTTTCAAAATCATCTTTGAGACTTAGAGCCTCTTCAGATCTGATCAAATAAAATGATAGGTTCAAAAGTTATTAAAGAGCAGGGAATGCATAAGTTTCGCTTCCAAAGGAAGTCGTGCTAACGAGTGTCTAAAGTGAACAACTATCAAATATACTTACATGGTAGGAATATGGTTCACCTTCTTCCATAGGCTCATCTGCCATTTTAAGGCCATTTAGCTGGAGAGGGGAAGGAAAGGGAATACAGAAGAGAGAAAAAAAAACAGAAAACAACATTAAGACCTAACAATTTTAAATTAGCAGAGTTTCATAATTTGACCAATTTACATTTTAGAGCGCACAAGTGAAAATTGGTGTTCATGTTGCTCTAATTTAAAACCGTAGTTTCAAACAAATACTACTGCTTAGTAGTTACATTCAGCATCTCCCTTATGTATTACGCAGCTTATCCCTTTGCAAATGCCATACCATAGTTATTTAATTTGAATTAATTTAAACTTCCTTCTTTAAAAGCTATAGATACTATCCATACAAGATAACACTAACGTAAAATTCTTCCGTTATGCACAAAAATTATGTTGCAGATGTGTTTTAGAAGCCTAAAATAGTAAAATCTGTGGCTGAAAATTAGTTTGCAGTTTAAGGAGAAAAGATTCAAAAGTGATTTCAAGTCTTTTTGGGGCAAGAGGTAGAAATACCAGACCAAGTAGAAAGGAGAATACATACCACAGAATACTTATGCAAAAAAATAATTACCTATTTCCTTAAAAAATTAGATTCCTCTGAAAATTTGCTTGCAGAGTTATTTAAATATCTAGCAAAATAAAATACTTTAGAAACTGTAGATCTGTATATTAAAATATTTGTGGCTCAATTTCAAAAACAACACCTTTCAGAGGCCAAAAAAAGTATGATATGCATCTGGGCAGGCAAGTAAGTGACATGCTTTTAAATGAGCACAATACTTGCCAGAATTTGCACACACTTGAAACAAAAAAAGAAGATATCAAGCCCACAGTCACAATAAAAAGAGCATTTAATTTATAGATAAAGTTATTTAGTTTAAGTGCTCCTTAAGTAACAAATAATTCAATGCTTTTTAACCACTGAAACAAAAAAAAAAAACACAGAAGAGACATGCTCTGTTTCAACATGCAAAGCATTAATTAAAAAACTGGAAATACCTGACAAAATGGGTGAAGCCAATTATGGATTTTGCTAGTGATAATTGCTAATTTATTTATATGTTAACTGTTCAGCATCCCTACCTTCATGTGGCATAGACCTCAACAAAATACTAACTAGAAAAAACATAAGGAAACTCAAACTACATTCTTCCTGAAAATAGAAGTTGAACCAATTAAGTTCTTGGACCAGGCAATGATATTTTTTTCCTTGTACTTCTGAATTTATCTAAAATACATACCTAAGATACCACAATACGGTATGATTATTGGTATGTGAACTGGTAAAACACAGGACTACAAAGAACCTTGAAGTGCCATCTAGACCATGCCCCGATTGAAAAACAAAATAGAAAACCTGGCAAACGGGTAGGGCTGAAGGGACAGGTTTATACCACCATGACTGCATCATCTAAGCAACCCTCAACCACTTCCGCTGCTTCCCCTAGGACTCTTGAAATCAAGGAGACCTTTTAAGAGCTAAGTCCTAAATTAATGACTTTAAAATTAACTCTCCAATTTTTCCATCAAGATACTGGCAATTATTTTTGGACTATAGCCTCACTGAAAAAAAAAAAAAAAGTCAAGGAAAGTAGCATGAGGCTTTAGTTACTGTCACTCTTTAAGTTTCTATTTATTTTAACCACGGTTTACACACATACTTTTCACATTAACTATAAACCATCACTTTAACCCAGTGCTGGCATATTCAACACATGTTCATCCTTCATGTATATCACACATTGCTACCCTAATTTCTCAGGGCCAAAAATCACTAACCTATTAACCTGAATTCAGAAACCTCACATACACTACAGAAACCAACACTACTAGCTAATTTGCTACATAACTTTTTTTTTTGCATAGCTATTTTTCCAAATTAGATACTGAGAGGGACGAGACACGCACTATACTTGTTATTGTATGAATTAATTCAATACATCAAGAAGTAATGCCAAAGTTCAGAGCAGATATGAACTCCAACGTCATTTCAGACAATTCACTGCCATGTGATTTCTTTTCACAATATCACTAGATTACATTCAAGTGCGAATTAATGTGAGGCCCATTGAAGTCAAAAAAACTTATTTAAACCTAGTGAGACAATGGGTTCCCACTCGAGATGCTGAGAAATATGATACAATTCCTCACTCATGAGCTTTAATTTGAAGTGAACTTAGTGTGCATTTCACACCTTTTCTTTCTTTAAAAATGGTCAACATTTTCCAAGGCGTTTTACTTAAATTTAAGCTCTGGAAGCAATACCACTAGCCAGAAGAACTGCAGATACACTGAAAACAGTAGCTTAACTCCAGGCAATCAGATACAGAAAGCTGTCACTGCTGGAATGGGGTTTTGAACCGAAAATCAGAATGCTATTTGATCTACATAGTTCCTAAGCATACCATGAAAGCGTACTTCCAGCTTTCCAGCAAATCAAATACAGTAAGTTATTGGATTTTTATGGCAGGTAATCAAATGTCATCTTAATTAACAATTTCCTATTGTACACTTTACATTGTTATTCATGGTTTGGTTTTTTTCCCCCCCTTGTCCAGTCCCTCTGTAGCTACAAAGCCTGGGATTCCTGCCAATTTTTAGTCCAAAGAATTTTACGTTCAAGTGCATGAATCTACTTTTATTGCCTGATATACACAACTACGATTTTGCCTGATTTGTTTGTTTTGTTTTTTTAACAGACAGTGACTAGAGTTCACAAACAACAACAAACCTGTTGGATCGCAACTCAAAGTCAAGTAGTTTGTTATTCAGGTAAAAAAATTCAATGACAAGAATCAAATCATTACTGTTCTGTACAGCATATTGGCCAATTTTCAGTAACTAGAAGTTTCCACTGTCCCCCAATTCCCACCTTTATGGAAACCAAATACGAAGTTCTGCTTCTGCAGCCAAATGGGACCCCTTTTTGTGATTTAATCATGAATATTTATGCACAAACATATATAGAACAGAACTATTTTAACCTCTAAGTCATTGCTTACTGAACATTTATGAGCACAGAAACTTATTACTGAGAATTAGAAAGCACATGTCTATAAACAGAACGGGTGAAAGGAAGTGAGTACCATTATTTTGAAGGAGATTCTTTCATCTGAATCATTTTGTTCAGTGCTGCTAAAGTCCTACAACTAACTCAACATTTTAAATATTAACTTTCATTAAAACATAAACTAAACTCAGACATTTAGGCAAACAGTGTCAACACTTTCCAAATTAAAAAATTTAAAGTTAGAGAAAGTATTCTGCATTGTTGATGAGTATAAAAATAACTAAAACCACTACATAAAAAGAGATGAAAACAAAGTCAGGGTCAGACAACCTGGCAGGTAAGAAACTTACTTTTCCAGAGATGCAGGCTAAGAGACCCAATCCTCTGATGCCAAACTGCCTCTGAGGTAACACAGTGCAAGCTGCCTTCTGACTTAAGTAGCTGCAATGGATCCCATGACCAGCTGGGACTATACCCTATTACCTTGGGAGACTATCCAAAGGGCTTTTGTGGGCTGGTAAAAAGCTTAACTACTATTGCACATGTTTTTCCTCTGATAATTACAGCAGAGCAATACCAGTATTACCAAAGATTAGAGCCATCTTCCTCCCCCTATGCTTTAACAGTTAACATGGTAAATGCATTATGGTTTGGTGGCTCTATAGGTTTTGGCCAAAAGAAGCTGGAGAAATGGTCAGCAAAAATGCCTAACTACAGTGAAAAACAGTAGAAGACGTAAAGTTGTTTCATTCTGCCCTGTTTTTACATGACTTCATTTAAGCAAACAGAATTAAAAATTTTATAGAAAAAAGAACAGGGAACTTTATAATCATATTACTAGAAAGTGTTATTTATCACCACTCATGTATAAACTAGTCTGGCTTCAAACAAGTAAAATTCTACGTAAGGATCAACAAAAGCTTCTGCATTCTCCTTCACCGCATTCAATTTGCTAAGTTACTGCAGCTACAGTCACCAGATCTACAACTCTCAATGAACATAAGACAAACCAGTTTGCTTCCCCACATACAAAAGCATTACTTCAAATACTTATTTCAAAATGTTAGAGTGGAAGCTTACACATCAGAAACCCCAATTATTTTGAAAAACCTTTGGAAAAAAAAAAAAAGTCCTTTGAAAAAAAATTTTGTTAAGACAACCACATTTGTTGGTCATTTATTTTGAATTACATCTGCAGAGAGTTTGCATCGTTAATTTAATTAGCAACACATTGGCCTACTGAATCTTATTGACTGAGAAAGGTTTGAGAAATCTAGGGGTTCTGTGCACAGCTAAACAGGTAAAGGGTTTTATTATTCTTTAAAAAAATGTCTAAAAGTCACTGTGAACAAAACTGAAGCTCCAAGGCACCTGTTCTTCCTATAAAACATCCACAACTTTTCTCCATTCAACATTTTTTTTTTTTTTTTAATGTAGACATTGTTATTGCATGCAGGTGCCCAAGCTGGATGGAGTGCTCTTTACCGCCTGGGCTTTGGGAAGGAACAATTTCCCCCAGTACAGCAACCAACCCATGACGTGGAAGACAAAGCCGTGTTATTAGGGTTACCCATCACAGAGTTACACCAACTACAGCAGAGTCCCTGCCTACCACGATGTGACCAGAGGAAGGATGTCCCACCGGTGGCAGTGCCCACGTGAGACTCTGCAGGTCTGCGCCGAATTTTCTTCTCCAGCTCTCTGCCAGACTCAGTCCCTCAGCTCCTCCCACAAAAGGAAGAGGCCAAGTGACTCACACTCTCGTTAAACATACCAAATAAAAGAGGAAGATAAACCCATCTACATTAAAAAAAAAACATAAAATACCTAAACTCATAATCAATTACAAGGGAAAGTTATAAAGTTCTTTTCCTGTGGCAAATAAATCGTACATTCAGACAGGATAACAAACCTTCAGCCACGTATAATTACTAATTTTAAGAGAACATTTTGATCCTTCCCACTATCAGAGATGAGGGGAGAATTATGTGTGTCTCAGACTAGTTACAGCTATGACAAGACACAAACCTAACCATAAGCACAGGGATCACTGAACTAGGGAAGGACTTGAGATCTTTTCACTACTGCCTGTCTGGGAGATGAGTGTAACTCCATAATCAAAGGGCACGAAGCAGCCGCTCTGGAAATCATGTTTAATGGCAAATTAGAGAACACTGGAAAAGGGTTAAGATTTGAACTTGATGAAAACAACGTATTGCAAATTTAATTCTTAATGTAATAAAGTAGTAAGTACATCTATAAGTATTAAAATTCTGTGTATTACGACTTAACAAATCATACCATTCTTCTGATGTAGGGTTATTGCAAAGTCTCTCAAAAGGTATTCTGTGGGAACCCAGGTGGGCTACCTCGAACAGAACCCCTGCTCCGTTTAGAGACTCAGAACACCATAGCCGATTTCCAAAATGATCTTCAGAAGTGGTATACCAAAGCAGAATTATTATTATATTGCAGCACTTCTCAATGCATAAAGACATTCATTGTTTTCCCTTTAAGAGTACTAATGTGCTTGCTTTTTTAAAAAAAAAAAAACCAAAAAAACAAAAAAAAACCACTTTTTTTAAGGCAGTTTGTTCTAATAATTCTTTACAAAAATTGTACATGGTTGCAATGGCTGAGGGTACTTGGTTCAAGTTACCTGCAATACTGTTACTTTTTTTCTTAGCATAACACCACCTAATTGTGGAGACTTTCAGAGACGCACAAAACTAGGTAGCTGAGTCATCCACATCACTGCCAGTAATTACTCACAAAAAGAGTTATGCAACTGTGAACCCTGACAAAATTCAGTGGCCTTTGACAGACCAGGCTCAGAACATGCTCAAGAGGATGGATTAAAAATGCTGGCCAAAATCAAAGATGTATTTACTTAAATTGGCATGGGCAACAGATTATGTACTACAGTAGCAAAGCTCAACTCATGAACGTGCCCTTTGGAAAGCAGCAACTTCCATGCAGCCCACTTTTCTAGCAGAATACTTTAATTTCCAGTCAGTTTGTTGTTCCAGCCTTGTCTTCCTTGTCACTCTCAGCCAGTTAAGCAACTGGCTTCTGAAGTATTTATTTCAAAAATAAATATTTGATTATGAGGTTGCATTTATGCAATTCACAATATTCATGTATTGCAAACAGCATGCACTTCAGTCAATTACGCTTCTTTCTCCTTTTAAATGCAAGATTACTTCTCCTTTTAAATGCAAGAAAATTCCAAAATCACCATATTCTGCCCAATTCCAAATATTTTTGCATTTTGTTCAGCTTGGTCAATAAAATGATTACATTTACTTTCCTGTTTCTTTGTAGACTGCAATCGTATTTTAAAAATCTACAACAGTTGATTGTAATCAACACCCTTGTACCTATTTTTATTACAATGAAAATACTTAGTAATCCTATATTTAGGAGGAAACAAGTTCACTCAACATTTGAAGCTTAAACTGCATAACACTGACCCTTTCTACAGATGCTTAAGGAATTCCCACAGTCACAAAACTGCTTCACAAGTGACGCTGTTACAGGAATATTAAGACCAGACAGAAACAGCACAGTCTATGGTCCAAAATGGAATCCTTAGCACTTCAAAGACCACCAACATGAAAAAGGGCAAAATAATTCAATCCTAAATTTCTTCCACAAGTTCATGTTGTTTTTATGCCTCGAAGCATGAAAATTTGTCTCCTGCCTTCAAGATCACATCCTTCCCTTGCCAACTGCTTTTACTTTGTCAAGTCAACACGAGTGCTACTTCACTGGCAATGCACTTATTTCTAATAACATAATCCTAAATTTAGTCAACAAGCAGATTACTCAGAGAACTGTTTCTCAATTTTTTCCTCCTGTGCTACAACTGATGGACAAGAGCACCAGTAAGTGCAAGTTAGTCTTCAAAACAGAGGATGATTTCACAGTAATTCCGCTGACTGTAGTTGCGGTGAGGCCAAGGTCACCAAGATCTATCCGACTGCCAAGGTCATAGTACTATATGCTATAATTAATTCTATAAAATTTAAGTGAAGTATCCAAACCAAAATTCCTTTTAACATAAATCTTCGTTAAATCCCCAAGTGACACAAATGTAGAATTCCAACAAGTGAAAAGTACTACACATCCCTAAGATGCACTTTATATTGTTACAACAAGAGTAAGTATTTGTTAATGTAATTAGGGAACTTCATATGCAACTTGAAAAAGCTGATTGTGGTATAAAGGGAGTCTCAAACCCTGCAAGCCAAACGTAACACGGACGTAACAAACTTGATGTCTCATTTTAATCAGAGCACAATTGAAATTACGCAGACCCTGTTAAGTAAGTTCATGTTCGGGCTTGAGGAAAACACAATTTAAAGAACAACTGTTGCAAACAGTTGCCTTCAGATGTTACGAACACAGAGCTGCTTCAGTTAAGACATCCCCCATCCTGTGCCCTTGTTAGCTAGGGCCAGTGTGACTTCAGAACCAGGCTCCTACATACTGCATTGCCAGCATCACGTCTCTTCATTAGCCCAAGAGCAGAAAAGTATTTTAAAATACCTTAAACATCACCACCACCAGAACTACCTGTCTGAGCTTTGCTGTGCTGGAGCTAGGGCTGGTTCTCCAGCCTCCTGCTAACTGCCAATACAATACTTATGGGAAAACCCGTACACAAGAACAGGAATCAGCACAATACTCTGAAAGTTACACCAGCTTTGGTGGAGGGGTATTTGTCCAGCCAAAAATTACCGAGATGCACAATAAGTACAAATGTTCAGATTTCAGCTGCAATATTCTAAGTTTTATTATTTTAACACTGATGTATCGCAGTATTCTTAAAGAACAGATCAACGGGGCCAAGAAAGTTCTCAGACCTTCAATAAGCTTCATACCTTAACTACAGCATACTATTTTTACAAACCATAGGATTAACAAATAAGCTTTAATACTTCTGCTGACTTTTTAATCCTTACCTGTAGGTTCACTAACATAATTAGGATTTCCCTAATATTAAGGTACAGGGACTGCATCAAGTATTATTGGATCATTAGAACATTTTAAAGTGTTAAACTGTAGCAGCCATGGTATAGAAATGCATGCCCAGTAATTATAGTACTTGGAAATGGCACTTTGTAGCCACAGAAAAAAAAAAAAAACTAAGAAATTTAAAACCTCGTGGCTTTATTCCTGCTGTGAATTAAGTTTTTTTTTTCCTTTTACATGTATAAATTTTTATTAGAGAATAAAATTTCACCAAGATCCTTTAAAGGATATCCTTTCACTCTTCCCAAAACTTTAACCTTCAACTGTTTTGCGCACTTTGCACTTAAAGATGAATTTGCTACAGACCTTTTTTTACTTACGATAAGAAAAGCCTACTGCATCACAGAAAGCGAGTCTGACCAGTTTTAAGAAGCTTTATTTAGATAACATCTTTTGTGTGTATAATACACCTAGGTGTAATATTTTATTTCTCATACTTGACGATACTCGATACGCAATCCTACGCTTCTGACTTAAAAGGGCAAAAGTTTTAATACTTGAGTGTCACGTTCTGCTGATACACGCATTATTACAGCATAACCAGTTTTATTATTTAATTGGGGTTTTTAAAATAGCATTTGGTACTTGCTTATGGACGCATCTAGCGTGCTCAGCTGTACCTTGAAAACAGTCTCGAAGTCATTCCTCATTCTTCACAACATTTGAGCATCCAAACCTCAGCCACACACAGCGGGTTCTTTCTGTTAGTTGTGCGTGTGATAGTTATTGTATGGGTATTCGATGCGAAAGCAAAGGGACCTCTCCTAGCCGCAACCCACCTGGACGGGCATCCAGATTAGTACAGTCAAATTTTCAGAAGTTAAAGCAACTTTCCACAGGAGCTACGGCCATAAAACTGAGAGTTTACAAACCCCCTCCAGAGCCGTGGGTTAACCGGGCACGGACAGCTGTGACACCAGCAGCGCCGGGAAGGCGGCACGGAGCACGCCGGCCCCCCCAGCCTCTGTAACGGGCGTCCTCTCCCTCGCTCCGCCGGCTCTCCTCTACGCCCACACGTGT
>VZSZ01002495.1:95526-141230 GCA_013398815.1 Ibidorhyncha struthersii
GGGAAGGGGGGGGCTTTTAAATCAAAACAAAAGAGGGGAAAAGAGCGATGGTGTGAGGGCAGTGGAGTCCCCCCCGGCTGGGAGGGCCCTCGGCCCGCGGGGAGCTGCCCGGCCCTGCCCTGCGGGCCGTGAGATCCCCACAGGGGGCGCGGGCCCGCCTGGGGGGGGCAGCGGCGGGAGGGCGCTCCCGCCCGATGAGCTGCGAGAGGGGAAAAGGACCCACGAAGTTTAGTTTTGTTTTTCGAGGCTCAGAGGTGTCAGGATGCGAAGCGCAGGCGGCTGGGAGGTGGGAGAGCGTAGCCTGGTTCCTCCGCGGTTCGGGGCGAGGGGAAAAGTGCGACTACGCCATGAGCGGAGCAGCTTCACCCTGGTGACAGACACCACGGGGATGGGCGCCGCTGTTTCCAAGCATGTGTTCAGAGAGAAACGCTACAGTATTTCCAAACTTGAGGGGGCAGGCAAAAAAAAAAACCATGGATGAAAAAATAATATTCCTCCATAACTGTTTGATCTTAGGAGCTGGAAAACACTACGTGATACAGTCAAAAATACATATTTTTAAAGATAGAAAACTGCCTCGATGACACCGAGGTTTTTATTTAAACACTCTGCATGACTTATTAGTAAGGCCTGCCCTTCAGATAAAACTAGCAAAGGAAGTCTCAAACTTTTAATTGCCAAAGAATTTTGATGAAATTAGAACCGAGGGAACAAGCCGGTACACCCCATCGTCCAGTATGCTCTCCCGTGCTGATTTTTTTTTTACACGGAAGTCAATCATCGGACAGAGAAGTCTATAGTACAAGACTGTGCAGCTGTAGTCCTTGATTAAATGAGAGCGACCTGTTTGACAGAGCTAACCATTAGTGGTTCCCTGTCGCTGAGCCTGCTGAGGAGAGTCGCCTATTGTGGATGTGTCATTGCAGCAACAGGCAGCTGGCATGTCAGCATTTCCATTGCAAACCTATTTTTAAAGGTCTGTAACTCAACCGTGGAAGACAAATGTTTTGGACTGG
Organism: Ibidorhyncha struthersii; assembly: GCA_013398815.1. Taxonomy (NCBI): domain Eukaryota; kingdom Metazoa; phylum Chordata; class Aves; order Charadriiformes; family Charadriidae; genus Ibidorhyncha; species Ibidorhyncha struthersii. The sequence continues at coordinate 96,543 of VZSZ01002495.1, forward strand.
AAGGGGGAGTGTGTACCGGGAATGTTCATCCTTCAGGAAATAAAAAGTATGCAAGAAAACGTAGCACCAAAGCTACCAGTACTCAGTATCGAGAGAGTTTACGTTTTAAATATAGAACTGTTTAGGCTAGGTCACCCATAACAGTTTATTGTCGTTTAGACAGTCATTTTATCACCCGATGACCCCTCCCCACCCAGGAAGGGGAATTGGGAAAAAACAAGGAAACCCGAGGGTTGAAATATAAACAGATTTAACAGAATAAGATTAGGTAATTAACATTAATAGCACTAAAGAACCAATATTTATCCTGATACCAATACAAAGTACACAAAGATTATACTCAGCCAACTATATCAGTAGGAAGCAGTGCGCTCCCAGCAGTGGACAGTAAATGTGGGACACTGCGAGCGCTATGGCTTTGGGAGGAAGGGAAGGCCTCAGGGGTCCAGCACTGGGGCAAGAAGTGCTCAGGGTGGCAGCCATCGAGGGAGAGAGAGAACTTCACAGCAAACTTTGTAATTTATATTGAATGTGACGTTCATGGTATGAAATAATCCTGTTGGCCATCTTAGGTCAAGTTCTCAGGTCTTGCTCCTCCTCATCCCCACACCTGGCCAGCTCAAAAACACTGAGACCTTGAAACCCACACACCATAGCTGGCTGTACAGTAAATATTTTCACAAATTCTGTCACTAGAGTCTTCTAAAAGTGCAGTCTTCCCCAGTATTAGAAGGGAAATTAGTCCCGTGTCACTCAAACCAGGACACTTGTAAAGATAATTTTTGTTATAGTAGGATTGTGAGAACATGGAGCTTTTAGAGCAATTGAGTGACGGGAGACAAAGCGACAAGCCCCAGCTTTGTGAGCCTTTGGTTCACACACAGCTACCTACCCCAGTGTCTGTTCATATAACTGGTGTGCATCCACAAGAAGCCAAATGGCCAAATCTTTTCTGTGAGATTAAATATGTACGTACTTGAGTAGTGCCAGGAGGCAGACCTTAATTTAAATATAAAGGAAATCAAGTGAGAAGTGATTTTTTGAATGTGCTTGAGCGCTCAGCAGGAACTTTTAGATAAAACTTGTGTTGCAGATGCAGTTCCCCTGCATCTGACTTTTCTCATTGCCTCAAAAAATAAGAGATTGCAAACAGGTGTTCTGCATCCCCAAAGTCTTAACACTATAATATTTGAGAAGTTCGGAGGAAAGGAATAATCAAAGAAATTAGTATTGTTATTCATAGAATCATGGAATGTTTTAAGTTGGAAGTGACAAAGATCACCCAGTTTCAACCCCTCTGCCATGGGCAGGAACACCTCCCACCAGACCAGGTTGCTCAAAGCCTCGTCCAGCCTGGCCTGGAACACCTCCAGGGATGGGGCCTCAACAACTCGGGGCAACCTGTTCCAGTGCCTTGCCACCCTCATAGTGAAAAATTTGTTCCTGATATCTAATCTAAATCTACCCTCTTCCAGTTTGAAGCCATTACCCCTCATCCCATCACTACATGCCCTTGCAAAAAGTCCCTCTCCTGCTTTCCTGTAGCCCCTTTAGGTACTGGAAGGGACTATAAGGTCTCCCCGGAGCCTTCTCTTCTGCAGGCTGAACCTCCCCAACTCGCTCAGCCTTTCTTCACAGGAGAGGTGCTCCAGCCCTCTGATCATCTTCGTGGCCCTCCTCTGGCCCTGCTCCAACAGGTCCATGGCCTTCTCATGCTGGGGGCACTCATGTCAAAGACCGTAAAAGGGAAATTATGATATATGTAAATATAATAATGACCAAATAAGAAAAACTAAATTCATAATTTCTTTTACTTTAGGTCTCACAACCACAGAAGCAAAAGGTATTCAATAAAAAGGCAACAATGTGTCATGAAATTTAAAACTTAGCAAGATATCCCCCCCAAATGGCCTTTTATAGAAAAATAAAACATCAAAAAATATAATAGCAAGTCATTAATTTAGGAAGACCAAGGCCTCATGTCTTGGGTGTCAAATGAATATTTAAATATTACATATATGGGTATTTTTTGTACCTTTTTCTAGAGCATCTAATCTACCCCGTGTCCATGACTGTATGGATATCAGATCTCATTTGGTGTGCAGTTTTCAGATGAGGATATCAGATCTCATTTCGGTTTTCAGCTGAATATATTTTACATTCCAGTACCTTAATTTGTTCAGCAGGTTCTGCCCATTATGTTCTTCAGCAGGTCCTTGTATGATCAGCAGGACATTATAACCACTTTTTTTTTTGACTTGCCTTTTTTTTTTTTTAACTTGCTTTTATTAGACGAAGGTTTCAAAGTAACCAGTTTCTAAATATTTATTCACTTTAAAATTAATTCTATGACATGGCAAAGTTGCTGACAATGCTCTTTTACCAATCCTAATAGGAAAGGAATAATCATCATCATCATCATCGGGATCTGCAGCCAAAATTCAGCTTGTTCAGTGTCAGTAACGTGAACTCCAGCCACTCAGTTGTCCCTTTTATAGACCTAAGGGCTGTGGCCAAATGACAACATCCATGCTTAGTTTGCTTATTCAGTTCCTCTGAAAGTATCAGCCATACACTTGAAAATAAAAGCAACAGATTATTTGTGAGGTGAAGAAAAATCCCTGCAAATTTCCTGCATTTCCTAGCAGGACATTTCTGAGAGAGGCGTATTACAGAACTGCCTTCCCTCTTTAGTTTTCCATCAATTTGTATCAACTTTGTCCCTTAACAAGATTACTTCAGACGAATCCTGCAAACTTTGTGTTCGTTCACCCAGAACATTTTTGAAGAAAGGAAAAATAAGAATATTATCATCAGGCCAGTGTCTTTTGTTCCCCTCCTCCCCCCAGTTAATGATACTGGAATCCGACCCACGCTAACCGTGGCAAGTACAGCGCAGCTCCACCCTGGAAAGCAAAGCAGAAAAAACAGTGTGAACATCCGAGTATTTGAACAGCAGTTAGTTCAGCAAGGTCCCAGGAAGGAAACGATACAAAAAGCAAAGTCTGAGGAAACTGCCCAAGCTGAGATTGATGTTTTTATTTTGTTTTCACTATGATGGCAAAGCCCCTGAAAGGGAACAGGTACAAATTTAGGTTTTGTAGATTCAGTTCAAAGCAGACTCTGAACTGTAGTGTTGATTGTGAAGGTGGTTTTGGGGGGGATACAGTTAATTTCTCAGGGCAAGTTTATTCAAGTTCATCATCATTTCACCTTTAATCTTTTGTACAATACCATTTAGCAACACTTGCACAGTCAGAGCAGTACAACTCTTTCCTATTGTGTGGATGAATTTACGTGGGTACAAAGCACGCTCTGTTAGCGTGACTCGGTCTCATATGAGAAGGAAAAAGAACTGTCCTGATGCATCGAAAATGTATAGTTGTATGCCTGTGTCTAAACCACCATTGTTCCGGAGCAGGAACTCATCTGTATGTTAAAATTAAATTATGGAAGAGTACCATGACAAAATCTTCAGTCAATACTATGTTAGTCTGAAGATGAAATAGGAATGTGAGAATCCACATCCCATCCCGTATGTACTGATATTTAAAAAATGCAAATAGAGCCAAGCTTGTGTATTTGTATGTATTTACAGAAACGTGGTATAAAATATACTATAAACTGTTTGATGTTGTTTAACAATTTATTGTGTACTTTGCCTCACCCTACAGAGGCAAGAGAGTTTACTTATGTGAGGTAAGAGCAAGAATCACTTTAATAGTTATGGTCATGCTGAATGTATGACATGCGAGTGAAGAGGCCCTTACCGAATCCCTGCTTCAGCTCTATGATTGCTTTTTTCCATCTATATCTTTTGTACGTTTGTAGCAAGTTTTTAAAAATCTCACAGATAAAAAAGGAAGCCAATTTGAGATGATGCTTCTAGAGCAACACCTTAAGAAATATCCTTGATACTCACTATTCCACTCTCTCCGTCAAAGCAAACACTCTTCTTTTGGGCTATTTTATAACCACAGGACAAACTGAGCAACAAATTTTGCCACATTTGTCCAAAAGGAGCTAAAGAAAGATCTCAGCTATATGGAAAATCCAATTAATTTATCTCTGCTGATCATATAGCATTAAGTAGGGAATGAAAACTGCAGATAGGCGCTAGGTTTTTTGAAGCTTATCTAAATTTTTTTCACCCAAAACTTTTTTCAAAATGCATTTTGAATTAAAATGTCCCACAATATTTTCTCCCCCAAAATTGAGTGAATGCTGCAAACCAGCCAACTGAAACATCTCAGAAGTTCTATGTGGTCAAACGAAAAGCTACATACAGTCAAATTAAAGATCTGGCATCCCGTCTCCAACACTGACCAAGAAAGCAGATGCCAGACAAAAAATACAAACAGGGTATGCGATAGCTAAGAATACTTCTCCAGAATTTGCTTTTAGCCTCCAGCAATTCAGGTTTCACGAGCCAGGGCTGGTATCTTGCACAGAATAGTCTTGATGGATATTTCTTCCTTCGGTTTGCCCAGGCCTTCTTGAATGTCTACATTTTCAGCAACCATAACATCTCACAAGTTCCACAACTATACCTTACGTCAAAAATACCTCACTCTGAGCCTACTGCTTAGTTTCATCTGATGTTCCCTAGCCTTACATTGTAAGGGAGAGTGATTAATTACCCTCTCCACATTGTTCGTGATTTTATGCACGGTATATATCCCACCTCCACCGTCCTGCCCTGCTCTGCTCTGTTTCCCAGGCTGAAGATTCCTGGGCTGTTTAGTCACTCGTAAATGAAGGGTGGGGAAATTCCGGTTTCTCTGTACACATTTTCACTAGTGACTTGGAAGTAAATATAAAATAACTACCAATAACATGCACAAATTACAAAGAGAAAGGAAAGTAATGAGCAGTCATTAACTATCTAAGTCCTTTGGGAAATGACAAGCGACTCTAAGTAAATTACAGGGCTACCAGGAGGACTGGATACACAAGCAGTGATCGTCTAAGGAGGGAGGTTCTTTTACATACAGCGGCACCACTGCAGAGACGGATACGCGGGCTTTGCGTACAGTTTTGGAGTCTGTGCTTAGAAAAGCCCAGCAGAGAACCACAGATGTACTCCAGACTCCACGTAATGACTTACAGTGAAAAACCCAAAGGCCCAGCTTTATCAAACCTCATTCTAAGTACTCATCAGCAAGGATTTCCTTGGTAATTTAGTTCTTTCCAAAGAGTACAGAAGAAAACTTAAGCAACTCTAGTTCTCATATAAACTCCTAAGGTTAGCTGAGCCAAATGCAGGTCAGAAAAAGTAATTAAATACCGAAACAAGGCACCGCAGCAGTGTGCGTACACCAACAGATGGCAAATTTACCACAAACAATCGATGCTTTCTTTTTTTTTCACATACTTCTGTATTTTCCAAAACCTGCTGCATTATTTATCTTCAAACCAGTTTAGTCCTTGAAGCTGCAACCAAGCCTGGAGAAATCAACTTGAATTCCCAGAGAATTTTGCCTCAGAGAACCGAACAAACCATTATGATGTTCCAATATGCAAATGTATCAACAATGATGAATACTTAAGGCATTGATTGTGCCTAAAATCATCGTGATCTCAATGTTCAGGGAAGTTTTTGTGACAGCAGAGGGTGTTACTTCTGCAATGATACAGAGCCAAAGATGTTGCCAGTTCCTAACTTTAGCTAGGAGCCCACATATGCCTCAAACCAGTATCCTGATCATCTCAGGTGAAAATTCTTCCCATTTTGAAAGATTATAATTAACTTCCCACTGAACCATGCTTGGAAAAATGTCTCAACCTGGAAGATGAAATAGGGACTTAGTATCTGTCGGAAATAATTCAGCAGTAGCTGTTTGTGTCTTGCAGTGTAAAGATACTGACTTAAAATAATATATTTAGAAATTGTTTTCTGCTTATTGTGGAACAAAAGGACTTGACTGCATGAGTAATAGAGACATTGCTGGGAACAGAGAGTAGGTCGCTGAATACCGCTTCGGTAATATTAGTTTAGGTCTTCAGATAATTGCTGCAGCAGTAGTACTTAAAGAATCCCTGCTCCTGGAGGAAGAGAAATCGGCGTACCTTCCCAACCCACTGCTATTCTTGTAGCTTTTGAGGGTCAACATAACTTGAACTGCCTGCTATTTCTTCTCCACTATTATCAAGGTTACTTCCAAGCCGTCTTGACTTTGCTTCTGTTCCAACTGGGGCGCAACTTGACTCATCAGTTCTTTATTTGGAAAGCACATCACATTTCTTCACTTCATCAGTTCTCCTCCCAGTGAGGTCACTTGTTTGTGGCCATTCAATACTTCCTGCAAGTGCCCGTTTCTCTGTTTAACTCATTTTCATACTGTCCTGTGCAAAGAGTCTTGCTTAAAGCCGGGTGACTGTTGCAGAAGGGTGACTTTGGGTTCAGCAGGATCTAAGGACATGGTAAAAGCTGAGGACAGTCTGAAACACATTTCAGAACTAGTATCTGAAGCCCAACTTCTTTTTCCATTAAAAATGGTGACAATGTTCATAATAATTTCAATGGGAGCATGATCATTCTGTAAGTAATTGCTATCAGGAATTTAATTTAAACCTCATTTGACTGACATTTCTTGTTTGCAAGATATCTATTTTAGGAACAATGTCTTGCTAGTATCTCTCTCTTCATCTTAGTCATGACTGATAACAGAATAATCATCTCAACTACTTTTCTTTTCCTGCATAATGGCTTTACTGCATTTTTACATGCCAAACATACAGGAATAGAAACAATTAGACAAATAACAGTATTATATGCAGATGAGCAGGTAAGTGACTAGAACTTCCCTGAAACTCTATACTAGGCTGGGTGTCAGGCAGAGAAGCCTTTAGAGTCACATACCGGTTTGTTTAAAAGACTAAGGAAAGATGCAGGTCTGTCTTTGAAGCATGCCTCTAGCTCACCTTTACTCTCCGTTGGCTTTACACAGGTGTACTAAATACAGAATCTACTTACCCTAACTCCAAACTGCTCATTACTTCTCTTTCTAATTTAACCGCTGCTCTGCAGGAGTTAACTGCTCGGTCCTGTCAATGCTATCTGATAACACTGCTCTGCCAGCAAAGTCAAAACTATTTATCCCGGTCACATTGTGCTTTCCCAGGACAAATCTGAAGCAGCAATTACGCTGGCAATTTATCTTTAAACAGTATCTTTCATACAGGGAAATGCCACACAACGCTTCGCAGTTCGTTTCATTATCTTGTTTCTTCGACTGCTTTATTAAAAGGCAGTGGTCACGGGGCAGCTGAATGCTAAGTTAAGAAAGGACATTACTTGCGACTGTTCCCAGCTCTTTGTAATATTTTCTCATTTGCTGTAAATCTGTGAGAACAAGCGATTATGAAGAGTTTTCAACAAGTTGACTTTGACACTGAAAGAGCTGCTTCTCCTTTTAATGATGAGCTGTCACAGGCATCGATCAGTAGCCATGGCAGAACAGATGAAAGCAGTAAAAAATGACAGACGAACAGACTTCTTAATGATAAGGAAAAAATACAGTCCACACCATCTGAGAGGCAGATTCTCACCGCCTTTAATGGGAGTTTTTTTTAGTAAATGTTGTGTATTGGCTTCAGTGAGAAATGAGAGCACTCAGCGGAGGAAGCGTCTAATAGAATGAGGTCAGACTTTTAAAGAATGGCTATTACCCAGCAAACCAGAACATCAGCAGACCGCTACCGAGTAAACAATAAATAATCTTCTGTTAACAGGAAGAATAATGCTGGTAGGGGGTATCTTGAAAACCCTAACGAAGCTCCAAAAGGTCAGCTCCAGCCTGGTATAAGTTTACAACATTTCACCAGTTAGTGATGTTTCACTGAATTCAAGCAAATTAGAACTGAGCCCTACAGCTGCTACGACAAGACTTTAAAGAATAAGCAGAAAGGAGCTGCTTCGAGAGCCTTGCTGCGGGAATGCTGCTGTCACCCGGGCAGTCTGCACGGGGAAGGGGAAAAGGCAAAGGCTGCCTCAAAATGAAATTCTATAGCGATGATCTGGCACTGCCGTTTCTCTTTAAAGTTTGGGTAACTGCATAAACAGGCTTGCTGCTCTTCTAGCAGTGTAGGTAATACATAATGAAATTACTGTCTCGCACCAATAAACCCCTCAGTGTAAGACTGTGCTGCACCGCTGTACAGTGCTCTAGGGCTGACTTCGCACCTTCCTTCCCTCTTTGCAGCTACAAACGTAGCTCAGCTGATCCTGACTCCATCCGTAAAGGGCGGGATGCTGAATACCCGAGAGTTTAGAACCACCAGTATGTCTTATGGCTGGGGAAATAAAGTTCTACTTCTATTAAACGCTGTGTTTTTTTTTTAAACATGTAATTCTGAGCATCAACCTTTATCTCATAAAATGAGGAGGAGGAACCCTTGATATTTTTTCCTGCAACCAACACAATCTAGTACCATCTTTGGAAGGACAGCAAAAAGCACCAGGGAAGGACTCTTAAAGAGAGGAGGACCTGATTTCTTAATATAAAAAAATAATAAGACTCACTTTTAAAATATGCTAACAGTAATATAAGGAAAAAAAGAAATAATTCTGGGTTTGTGTGGGAAGGAAGCATATTTAAATCCCAAATGAATGACATACCTCGTAATTACAGGAACCATTGAAAGAGATAGTCAGAATTAAAATACTTTAAATATTCACATTGAAATATTAATTTGAAAATTTTAAAGGGTATATAAATGCACATAAACAGAGGCAGATGATAAAGGGCTGAAGTTCAAACCAACTCAAAGAAAGAAATCAGCCCTGTTAAATGAAAGCTAAAACTGTCCCCGAGCTCAGCAGTGAGGGCTCCAGGCAGCACGTGGCTGGGCGAGCGGCTCCGCAGCTTCAGACAGTGCTAAATTGTGTATTTTGGAGTACCACAACTGCCTTCCAGTGATGCTTTTCTAAAGCACATGAACTCTGAGAACTCTTAAAAAATTTAAATCAAAACACCCTTCTAAATTTTGAATCACCAAACAATGGGTGATTAAGCACAATTATTAAGCTTGCAGCAACAGAAGCAACATATTTCTCCTGTTATGACAAAGCCTTATTGCTTAATGCATTTTTATAAGACAGTTATGAAGTATTCTATGATTTTACAGGCATTTTACATCCAGCTATTAATATTGCTTATTTACCTGACTAGATGGAAGATATTTTCACTCAGAGACAATTCTATCTGCATTAACAGCTACAAATAAACCTATATACCCGTTTAATATTGAGAGGTGGCCTTTCTCTTGAGCAAAGGTGGTGTTTATCTGAGCACAGAACCTGCACAAGACTCCTGCAGTGCCCAAATCCCATTACAAAGTTAGATACGATTTCAATGGGGTGAACAGGTTGTATCATTTTTGTACATAGAAGAACATTTTGCCATAAATATCTTCTTCAGAAAAGATTTTTCCTCCATAAAATATCATATTGAGTGCTCAGCATTTCCTTCTGACTGCCCTCGTGTCACACTGATAGATCTGCTTAACCCACCAAGAGCTGTAGAAGGCTCAGGGGAGATGAAAATTGTCATTCCGTGTTTGTCTGCTTGTTTGTTTAACTTCAACCCCGCAGTTCTGGCTTCTTCCAAAGTTGTTTTGAGACTCTGGGAGTGCTTTTTTAATGCTATTGGCATGTCAAAGTGACACCTACATTTCATTACACTCTATACAGTTGGAAAAAACAGAGAGCTCACCTAGGAAACACCTTGGCTGCTGAGCACAACCAAACAGCTCTTCACCAAAGCCCGGCCTTAAAAGCGGGTGATTAATCTGCACGGGTTGGTGGCTCATTTTGAAAAGCACCTGCCAAAACAACTGCCAATGCATTTTCTTTTCAATTTTATTGAAATATTCACACGTACTGAGCTATTTTCTATCGACACACCCCTCAAGGACCTCAGTCCCTCCTCCCTCAAAATGTTTTTGAGCAGGAAATCATGATTTGAGCTTTTACAGGGGTCCTTAACCCCACAGCCGACAAGCAGGTTGATCAGCCCTCACGCAGCCCTGAGCCCTTCTTTGTTTTTATCCTCATCCCACTCTTTATGTAAAAACATCGTCCTTCTGTTTTATCTCCATAGGAGTCCAGTGCTTCTCAATTTGTGTTTTAATTTCTTCTTGAGTCTGCTGGAAATTATTAAGCACATCGAGTGCTACGGAACCGGCTGTTTTGCCTCCAGACTGTCCATCTTGCAGCTGGCATCCATTTCCTAGAGAGCTGTGAAAGCCTTTTTGCGTCGTCCTTCAGGTTTCCAGAGGGATTCAAACTCCTCGGGGAGCTCCAGTCTTACACGTGGGTTACCGTAATCCTGGCGCAGCACATTCAGAAATCTCTCAGAAACGGCACCTGAGAAAGGTCTGCTTCAGCCAGGGTCTGAGCTGGAAACGGTCGGCGTTGCTTCCCACCAGCACAGCACAACGCCGGCTCCACCGGTGCCGGACAGTTCTTGCAAGACCTCCTTAGGGATACAATCCCTCCTTTTACTACAAATACGAAATACGTATTTATAAGCCTGTAGTTATATTTTAAATGACTATCCAGTTGAAGGAGTCACTGAAAAAAGGTAAATCAAAGTTACCGGTTCAGATCTTGGCTAGAGAAAGCTGGAGTGACTCAGGTTATTCTGGGCATGAGTTGAATCAGTTCAGGATCCTTTTCCTTGAACTAAGAAATACATTTAGAAAAAATATTCATCATTGTAAAATTTTTAGAATATGGAAAATAATATGTAAGCCACAATGTTATTACTAGATAAGGGTAAAAGCAGCCTTTAAAACCCCTTGAGCAGATTTTCTAATGGATTGTATTTGAATTTTTGCTTATAGTTACTATACTGCTTTTAATACAAATTATTATTTTGTGCACATTTTATTTTTTGCCTGTAATACAGTGCTAAAATCTTTAAATGAAAAAATGCACAATATGTAGCTTATAGTGAGGATATAACCAAACAAGAAAAGGTTGGGTTTTATTTTTTCCTTATTGAGCCAAAAATCAACCGTCATTTCATCCCACTGATACACCTACAGGCAGCATCGTCAACGCGGCGTGCAGCACACATCCCGCATCAGGGCTGGTACCGAGAAGTCTGTTCCTTCTGAACCTGGGCCAAACTGAATCCGTGCAGTCCCGGATGACACACTCGTCTTCAGGTGACTTCTCCAGTCCTATTTCTGATTAAAAAACCCCAAGATCAGCCCCCCTTATACTGCAACAAGGGGGTTCTGGTGGTTTGGTCCCGATTCCCCACCACTCTTCCTTTCTCCCCCAAGACCTGTGTGTCCGTCCCTGGCATTGGGTGTGTTCGCAGCCTGTCTCTGCTTCTAGTGCTGGAGAGCACACACTCCGCTGCCTTCACGGTGCTCCATCTTTTCTGTCAATAAACTGCTTTCTCTTCTCTTGCTCTTCCTTCCACTAGCCCATCCTTATACCGCGTTTGCCTGTCTCACAGGGCTGTCCCTGCTTTACAGCCTTATCTTCACGATGTACTTGCACTGATACTTTGTCTATCGGTTTAATCTGTCTTTACTACCCGTAGTTTCAAGTTGGTTCGGTTCTGTACCCATATGGTTCCTCTGTGGTCTCCTGCGGCTACCTGTTCCCAAGAGACAGGTGAAATGAGGATTTGGGTGATACTGGATCCAGACTTCAAAGTCAAATGCAAATTGTGATGACCACAAACCTGGGAGGACAGAAATCCAAGCCTTTATTGTATCCCCATTTATAACAACTTTTCATGGCCTCAAAACAAGGCAAAAGTCTGCATTGCCTAAGTTTGGCTCATGCCAGACCTCAGGATTTAAATAAGCGTTGCTCCTGCTCTAGAAGCCCCAGGCAGGGAGTCTGGGAACTCTGCCTTTCTGGGCACTTCCCCTTGTTCCTGCTTAGTGCTGCGCTGCACCTGCAGAGCCAGTCCAAGATGGGGTCACCCGTGTGTCCCCGTCCCCATCCACCTTCCAGGGTATCCCCTCTCCTCCTGCCTGCTTCAGAGCTTTCCCCTCTTCCTCTACAGACACAAGTTTTCTTTTCATGCAGTGAAAAACAGAGCTCACAAAGATGCGTGTTCAGCTCTGGGGGGTCATAACATTCAACCAGTTTAACCAATATTTAAACAATTGCTTTCTTGGAAAGCCAGAGGGAGATCATGGCAGAGCTTCCTCTATCATCTTCTTTAAAATTTCCTTTACGTAGGAAGCCAAGCATTCACTGCTGACAGGCAGAGATCCCTACGCGAGACGTGGCAGCCGCTCAGTAAGGCGGAGATCGGGAGGTGATGGCGAGGAACCGAAGAAACAGCAAACTGTACCTTGCCAAGATGGAATCGGTCACTGCCCCGGTCGTTTCAAGAGAAATCAGAAATTGTTCTCTAATAACTGCACATGGTCAGGATGTTACTGTGAGCTACACTGAAAAGCCCAGGGCAGCAGAGCCAGCGGGAACCTCTAAGGCCATGCTGAGATACTGACTGCGCGGTGACGCAGAGCGGGGCCACCCACCGAACCAGCCGCCAGCAGCCTCTTCGGGTGAGATGCAACAGCTACACACGCTTCCCTGCCCATCTATACATTTTCAATTCTCATAGAGACCTATGAGTGTGTATATATATACACACACATTATACATCGACATTTAAATATAATATACTGCCAGAGTTATGATTTTTTAAATATCTGAAGGATGTGGTATCTTGGAAACCAATTGCCTCGAGTTGCCCAAATCAATTACAGAGTGAATCAACACATTGCTTCAGCGTGGGAGCAGCGAGCAGTCAGCGATGCTGGCCGTCCCTGTCCCTGTCCCCATCCCTGTCCGGGAGCATGTTGGGGGAACGGCTCCGTCAGCCCCAGCCGCTCCTGCTCCCCCCTACGGCAGGACTCCTGAGCAAGCAGAGACAGGGTGTGATTTAACATCTGTTATCTTAGATGGCTTCCTCAGCTGAAAATTGATTTAAAGGGGGGAAAAATAATCTAAATGTACAATAGAAAGGTGATATGACCCTTCATTACGAACGTTTGAACAAAATGAGGGGGTTTTATTAGCTGATTGTTGAGCAAGGATTTTCTCCCTGTTTTTTCTATATGTCATTCAGACAACAAGCAACACACATTCTGAAAATTATGCATGTGTATTCATCCTGTGTTTTGAGGAGGAAACAGATCATCACAGGCATCGAGTGAGCTCATAGCCCACTGATGGCAGCAAGAAATGACATTTTCAGCCAAGTACTTAGGGTTTTTATAAGAGGAATTTTAGATAAATTAACGTTTTAAAGGAATGAAACTCAGAAAATTCTGAAATGCAATCACAGGGCATGCAAAAATGTACCCATCCTCCTCTCGTGGCACTGAGCTCAATGGGGAGGCAAAAGACACACTCAGAGGGGATTCGCCCCACAAAGGGATGAAACACGGCCCCTGTGCCAGGGGTCTGTGGAACCAGGGAAGGAGGGCCCGGGCTCGCTCGGGTTTATGTGGTGGGGTTCAAACCCTGCTGCTTGGCAGTCCAGATTTCGTGTGAGGAACAAATAACCTGATCCACAGACAAGAGCTGAACGTGTTCATTTGGTTTAGTCCTCTCAGATCAGTTTTACTTCTTTGGCCAGCTCTGTGAAAATGCTGAAATTTTAAATAATGGTCCAAAAGCAGGATTATGTAGCTAGGAGAGTGTGGGTTGCTGAGAGAAGAGATTGCTGAGCTAAATATTTGGCAGAATTAAGAAAACCAGGAAAGACATGTGGGCATAAAGAAATAATTCAATATTAAATTTCTGGCAGAATTCGTAAAATCTGTTTATAGTTCAGATCACAGTGAGCCATTTACTTACTATTATTGGAAATATGGTCTAAGGGATTTTGGTTGCAATGGTTTTGCAACTATTACAGAGTGAAGGTATTAACAGAATATTCAACACACAAATTAAGCTGCAGTCTTCCTCAGGCCTACCTGTAAGGCACGGCGCTCTGCTGCGCGCAGCGTCGGACGGCGAACATCTGCTCTCAGGTGCCACTGTGGTGGCTTGGCCACCCCGAGATGTGGCCTCCTGGTGCGGTTGCTAGTCTCCTGCTACAGACCCTGTTCATCTTTGATGGGGGTGTCCTTGATGGTTGTCTGTTTTTTAATTCACTTCAAATCCACCTCTGTGCCAAGTGCTTCCGTGGAGTTTATGTTCTTCTCTCCCCCTCCCTTGATCCCCCCACTTCCTCCTCTCACCAGCTTTCTCATCTTTCACACTTTGTTCCATTTCTCCTTTTTCCCCTTCATTGAATCTATATTCCCTTTCCATATAGCCTTCACTACCTTTTTCCCCACTGGCCTTGCTCTCACCCCTCTGTCCTCCCCAGGAGGGAGCCTTGGGAGCAGCTGCTGCTCCAGGCGCGGGGCTGGGAGCTCATCTGCACCCGGGCATACCTGGAGAACCAACACCAGCCAGAAGGAGAAAAGATGCTCCTGGAGAAGAACCTGTGTGTCAGCCTCACACCAGCATCACTTGTTGAGTAACGAGGGGAAAGAAGCACCAGTTACACAGCCACAGCCTTGGTTCTCTGAACCGAGTGGTCACCTGGGAAGATAAGTCCACGGGAGACACAGCTGCATCTAGACTGCTCTGGTTTGTAAGCCTCAAACCAGCAAAAAAGTGTTTAATAGGGCTTCAGCTATTCGGAAGCAGTATTAGCTTGAGGAGAAAAGAAAACATCCTCTGATTTCAAATTAAGAAGCTGTTTTATGAGGGTTCCCCCCGCCAAGCTCCCCTTCCCCATCTCCCTCTCAGGGTTAATGCCCCGGACCCATCCCTGGTCTGCGGAGAGGCTCAGCCCTGGCAGAGGCTCCGTGTGCACACAAGAAATAACGAGGCTACCACACTTCCTCACTGCACAGATTTTTGTTTGTGGTTTCGAAGGGCGCAGGGTAGCTCTGCCCTTGCATCCCTCCCTGCCTTAGCAGAGCTGGAAAACATCTACGACTGGTGAGGAGCTGCTGGGGGCTGCAAAGCCCGGCTGCTGCAGGGACAGAGGCAGGAAAAGGCAGAGACACCGAGCAAATAGCAAATGCATGCTCTGTGCATCATGCACATAGCATGTCGGAGGGTTTTGCGGGGTAATTATTTAATTAAGTGATATGGGAGAAACAAGGAACCAGCAGAGCGGGGAGAAAGATCACCTTATGTTTGATTCGCGTGAACATGTAAGGTGGAATCCCGCGCGTCCCTCCAGAAACCGGGCGATGCTGTTGTCTGGGACGGGGCGTTACACCCAGCTCCCACGTTCGCCCTGTGGGCTGGCTCCCCTCAGGAGCGGGCAGATGATACAGCTGGCCTCATGCCCAAGTAATAACGCTGCAGTCTCGTTTTTAAGGCTTTCCAGACCAAAAGGCAGGGCTGCTTCAAGCGAGTGTCAGTACGTGATCCTTTCCTCTCCCCCATCACCGCAGCATGAGGTCAGCTGTACCCCAAACCCTTCTGAAGAAAGAGGTAACAGACCATTAATTGAAAATTCGCCTTAAACAGAAAAAAGGAGACTGTTGTGGGAAGATTGAGGCTAGTGAGAATATTTCTTTCAAAAAGATTTCAGATCAGCTCATTTTTAGTGAAAGATTTTATGCAATCCATTATTAGTCCAGATTTCCAGCAAGAGAGAAATAACCAAAAAATCAGATAAAATATTAAAGTCTGAAAATTTTCAAATCTCCTTGGCAAGAATAACAGAACCTCTCCTTTCCTCCTTCTTTCTTTCCCACTAAAATAAAACAAACTGCAAGTAAATAGGAAACACCTTTTTTTCCTGTGATTTTCTTTTCTTTTTTTTTTCTTCCATTACCATGTCCCCTCGCCCTCGCTCTCCATGGAGAACAGCTCCTGGATAGCCCACGTTTAGCTGGTCAGATCACCCCCTATGAAAGATTTATTTCTCTTTCCATGTCCCCAGCTTGTGTGCGCTGCGGAACACCCTCGCGCCAGCCTGGGTGGCACTGGGTGACATAGACTGAGGTATGCCGGCTACGGGGAGCCGAGGCTGGGGACGGTCCAGGGGGGGATATTTTGGCTGTGGGTGCAGTTGCTGCAGAAGGAGAACCAACAATTCTGTATAAAGCCCTCTCTGCCCCCAACCTGTGTCTGTTACAGCTCAGACATCCTAACAAGCAGCAGAGCTGTGTATGCTCTGTTGGGGCACATCAGGAAGAATCAGTCGAGCATTACCTGTAGCCAGATGAGCATTTTCGTTTGCAGCAGGAGCACGGAGACAGAGTGGCCGCCCCAGCTTACCACGCATCACCTCGTCTGATGGAGCAGCTTTGGTACCCCCAAACCTAATTCCTGTGGAGGAAACTAAACCAGAATATGCACCCCGCTGGGGATTTTCAGCCACTGGCAGGCGTTCAGTCCGCAGGGTCAGAGTGGAGGTGGTGCAGCGTAAAGCCCCACAAACCCCCCAAAGAACCTCCCTCTGGCTGAAGCCAACAGTTACAGAAGATTTTTAGCCCTTTACACACCTCAGCAGGATTCCCCAGGTGACTGCAGACAATATTACATCTTCTTTTTGATAGCATTTCTTTTACAGGCATTTCTTGTAGAAACACAATGTTCACACAGGAGAGAGACAAAGCAGCTGGAAGGCTCTGTGTCGGGCTGCAACTCTCTGGGCACTTCACTTTAATTTCTGGGAAGACTTTCCTTCAGGTTTGAAGGGATGCAGGAAATTCTGTGTACCTGACCGTACTTGCTTGATCGCTGTTGGCTTAGCAAAAATAATAGTGTCGAGTCTCTTTAGATATTTTCCCCCAAATCCTACTTAGTTATTACTTCTGCACAGCACTGAATTGACAAAAAAAAAGAAGTTTGTGACAGATCTGGTTACTTTAATGCGCTGGTTCAGCTTCTGCAGATGTTCTTATCAAAACTGAAAACTAAAGTCAAATCTGAAAGTATCGTTAAGGCTACAGAACTCCATACCAAACCTTTCTCTCCTTACACCTTTACGCACGCATCCATTAGGATAGTTTTCATAACAAAAAAGGCAGAGTTAGGGCTGCACATTCAGCCTGATCTCACTCTCCTCATTATTAAATGCCAAATTCCTTATTTTAATATTAGATTTATTTTTCATTTAGATGAAAATCATTGCTCATTCTGAAATAGGCAGTGTTGGGACAGTTGAAGGCATTTTTCCCCAGTTACTGGGATTTTTCGCCACCAGGTGGCGATAGAGCTACAGCCACCACCCCCGCTGGCAGGTGTTTTTTTCCCCAAAACACCAAAGTTCAGCATCACCGGTAAATTTGTTACTAAATCTTTAGTATCAGACAGACTGACTTCCTCTTCGTTCCGCTGCTTCTCCCTTTCTGTTTTTTTAACCTCCTCCTCCGCAGCCACCATTCCAGGTGCTGGATGTGGCCTTAGCTCCAAGTTTTGGGCGGGTTCAGTTGACTGGAGAGCACTGAGGATTTTATTAGCGCTGGGGTTTACGCGTACCGGCGGTTTGGGAGGGAAGAGTCAGGCGAGCGCCCGTGTGCCCATAGGGTAGATAGATATGGACGTAGCGACACTGCCATCTGGCAGCGTTTGGGAACAGAGGCAGCCTCGGATAAAACGGTGCCGGGGCTAAACCTCTCTTGGGGCTCCTGGTCCCCGCAGGCCGGCAGGGACCCGTCCTGGCCCTGGTGCCGGGCCTCAAAGCCGCTTCACCTGGGATTCCTGTGGCTACTTCTCTCTGGCTAGGCCTGGCGTGAAACAATTTGAAGTTGTTTCCCGTCGTCGCGGTACCACGCTGCAAGCTCTTCGGGACAGCCGTGGGATTATTTCCATCACCTGCATTTGCTCCAAAAGCCAAGAGTAATCGGCGCTAACGGTTTTCGCCAGATTGCCATCGGCAGTCACGCCACGGCTCACGCGGCCAGCCGACATCAGGGGCCGCACTCCTGAGCGCTGCAGATTTTCAAGGCAGTAGAAAGGTGCTATTTTCAAGGCAGTAGGTGCTAAGAAACAGCATCACGATTAACAGCAACGTAGAAAGCTCACATTTATCTTTAAAATAACTTTAAAAACCCCCACAACACAAACCACTTAAGCATTAATGGTTCACCTGAATTAGCCTGAGCTGCTGTTAGTGTTGTATGTTAATTGCTTTCGTTAGACATAAACTCATGTTATGGGAGAACATTTCAGAAGCATTTTCAGGACAGAGGGTTGCAAGTTCTTTGCATAATGCTGAAAAGCCTCTCCACAAAGGAATAACAAATTAATTTCAGATATTCCTGACTCCTCCCTGAACCAGTCAAGTCTCTTAGAGCATGTGTTTCCCCCCAGAGACCCCCACTGACGGGCAGCACAGCGCCGGGTCCCTCCCTGGCACGGCACGGCACGGCACGGCTCTGCTCCAAACAAGCAAAAGCGCATTACAAGGAATGGCTGAAGTCAATACAGGGTCTCTCTGACAGGTTGTTACAAAACTACAGCAGAGGTTATGTTTTTCCCCCAATTTCTATTTTGGTTTTATAACCACAGCAAACTGTGTAAGCTGCCGAGAACTGTACTTTGGTAAAAATGCAATATATTCCTTTTGCTAAGCCCACGCCCTGGATGGCAAAGGACTCTACAACCCAGCACGAGGGAGCTCCCCATTGCCGACGGTCCCCCACCTGCCGTTCAGCCTGCACATCGCTGCCATAAATATTACTGCTTCTTCTTAAATTCTACCTAGAGAACCGGAAAATGAATTTATTTGTTTGACGGAGATTCCTATTGCCCAGCAATAGAGGGAAAACTGAAGAATTAGGGAAGCAGAACGCGCAGGCGCCTCACTGAGCCCTGAAGTTAACTTAATTCTTGATACTTTGGACAGGACTGAATTTTTACAAGACAATAATAAATACAGAGACTGAGAACTTCATATAGGAAAAGGAGTTAGTTAACCTTTATTTCATTTCTCCATAGTCCCAAACTCGACAGATGTAGAAAAATATCCTTGAGTCTAGTAGACAAATTTACCAATGCTAAATAGCCCTTTACTCTGACCGTTTGGGCCATTCTAGATACATTTGTACAAGCATTACTTCATTTTTTTTGTTTGTTTTTCACAGAAAGGTTTTGCTAAACTAGAAACAATAAACTACAGAGAAAAAACTTGATCTACCAAAGCATGCATATGAAGGTATCTTCCAAAACCTTAAAAAAAAATAATTAAGAAAGCAAAACAACCTTGACACGCATTTGGAGGAGAAAACAATTTAGAACAATTTGAGGAAAAAATAATTAACTAAAGACAAGTCAAAGCAAATTCTGTAAACTATCTGTGGATAAGTTAAAATATCTATGGCACAACTTTTCACAAAAAAAAAATTAAGGCAAAGACCAACATTTTATATAAAAATAGCTGAGCAGGCTTCTAAAGAAGGAAATAAGCATTTCTCATGATGACTCTGTTAATACAAGATTATAAATACCCTTATATATACAGAAAAAAAAATCAATACAAATGTATGGAATATTTCACTAGGCATCTATCTTTCAAATAAGCCAAGATCATATGTCCTGGACCATAGTGGAGGTACTTCAGTTTAAGATTTTAGTATTTTCTTTGCTACACATACTGATACAAATAATAAAAATGCAATATAAATATTGATTTTCACAGAGAAACTCAGTAATACACTCAGGTTACAAAGCTTAACAAATTGGCCCAGGAAGAAATGATAATGAGTTTTAAGATCATCAATTATGTTTTGGAGGCTAAGGAAAACACCCAAGGTATACAATAATATTTAAACTTTCAGAATATATATATTTATTTTTTTTAAGTCAAACTGATATCTTTAGTGAAACTAAAGCATAAATTATCATGGCAGAAGATTCATTATCTCTTCATAAATACAGCAGTTTGTTTACTTGCCAAGATCACTTAGAAATACCATTGTTATGGGCATTTTCATGAATTTCCAAGCTTAAAAGTTATCAGTTTTACAAGGATTCTGACCTATAAACAATATTTGTCTGGATGTATTTCACTAAGTTTCAAAACTTTGTAATCAATATATAGTAAGACATAAAAATGAGAGCAAATAAAATATATTTTAGAAGAATTACATTAATATTTTTAAGTGAAAATACCTTTTTAGATGCTACTATGATGACCAAGTTCAGTATATCTGCGCACATTATAAATATGCATAAGTGTATTCATATACACTCAGTAATTCTAGAAATAATCATAAAAATGATATAACTTCCATTGGAGAGTACAATTTTTCCGCAACACAATTCAGTGGATTTGTCAATGACTTTTTGAACTGTATTTCACAAAAGTTCGAAGATGAAGTAGAAGCTCTTGTCTTCCAAGGTGTAGAAATTTTTTAGTTTATTGTCATTTTTTTGACTAAACCCCAGGATCTTCACTTCTGCTACTCAACCAAAATGCCTCCTCGTGTCTCATTCCCTCCCGCATCCCCAGGCTGAAGAGGCTTGAACACTCTGTCAGCCTTCCCCCCTGTGTTTCAGAGAGATACATGGGATGGGGGAAATTATAGGGACTCTTTTAAGATGAAACTTTACTACAAAACACGGTCTGCATTTAAACCTTAGCTTGCTACTGATTCATTTCAATTTAAAACTTGCTTACGAGCAAATCAAAATTGTTTTGACACTGTTTTTATACATATTGTAATGCAAAAAAAAAAGGAAAAAAACAATAGCTGAAATAAAAATGAGGGCATATTTATGAAACTATGTCTCAGAAACATGTAAAATCCTATTCCTTTTCATTACATCACTGAGACTCATTATTTGACTGTTCTGATTAATTAATCTGATGTATTGAGAAATGCTACAACAATCATTTAGTACCAGAATAAAGGATAATATCCATTCCTTACAGTAACTGTACCAAAAATAGCACAGCTAGCCCATTTACTACATCATCCTTCAGCTTTGATAGAAATATTTACTACCATTAACATATGCTAATCTTGTCTCCCTAAATCACATCTTTATTTCCTTGTCCATAGATTGTGTTTAAGACAAATACATAAAAATAGTACTAAAGTAAAAACCAAACTGAAAGTCTCACACTCAACTGAAAAACAAGCACAAAATTGAAGGATGCATGTTGGAAATAATTTATTGCCTATAAAACGTTAAAAAAATGTTTTAAGTTCACATTTTCTGTGTGGTTTTAAAGGTGGTGTCACGTTTCAGAGGTAGTGTGTGTAAAATGAAATACAGAATTTGAAAAGAATTATTTACTTAGTTCAGTAATACAGTAAAGTGTTCCCCAGAACCAAAGCACTGACGTGAAACCTTTTTCCTTACAGGAACATTCTTAAGCATCTATTTTATTGAAGGGGATTGCTCATTTGTTTAAAAAGAACAACCACCACCACAAGCTCAAGTTTCTGCCCCGTTTGTGTCTGTCATCTTCTGACCAAAATGTCAGCTGCTGCCTTTTGGAGACAAATAAATACCCTTTAGTCAGAATAAAATAATATTCTGCATGGAAAAAACAATTTTTTAGTACCGCTTATTCATTTTTTTTGCTCATAACTTTTAAGTTTTCACATCTGGCCAATGTGCTAAAAATATTAATTGGGTAGAGGAATCAAACAAACCAGCTTCTGATTTTTCTAATAACTAGCCGGAGTTTTCTCACTAATAGTCCTCTAACTTTGATCGGGCATCTCACAACTGAGAAACGTATTCAACCTTACAATGATTTGGGGCAGAAAAGGCAGAATCTTGAAACGCACGTTGAAGGTTGGACAGCTGCCAGCCCTTCTAGCGCGTAAAGCAGCCTCGTAGTTCACTGGCTGACCTGAAGGACCTGGGCAGCGGGACCGGAGGTAGTAAATCAAACTTTTGGTTGTAACATTACAAGTTACAAAATTCTTCGTGTTTCAGATATGCTGTGCTATTCCATTTATGCATATTATTGTCTTTCCTTATGCTATCAGTATCCTGAGACCAAGTCAGCTACGACTAGCGTACCTAGGGAAAAGTTAGTGCTGTGCATTGGTTTCTTTTTAACATTACTACTACTGTAGTGCAATAGAGATCCCATATCGGATCGCTGATCAATTTTTAGCAGTAATATCCATTTCCACAATAAGGATACTCATGATACTGTTGATTTCTCCTATCACTTCAGCTGTATAACCACAGCAGTAGATATAGCTGTCTCTGCTTGGTGAATGGGATTGGTAAGATGCTTCCCAGTTTAAGAAGATGAAGATACAACTGGTACATTCCTTTTTTCACTCAGAGGACTGCAAAGCCTACGATCTGCTTGTCATTTTCAGACTTTTTATTGCCTTAGCGAAAAAGAAATACTTGGAAAGATTAAAGTGTAGTGCCGCTTCAAGAACCAAGCGCTCAAGAAAATTGACACTTGTATGGTACATCTGTTCGTGTACTTTTAAATCTGCCAAAAATTCACCTATTAGAATATTTACTCACTCCTGTTAGACCTATAGACTTGACAGAAGCATCATCTGCAGGGAAATGAAAAGAGGCATAGCTTCAGGAAACAGCTTTCTTAACTATAAGCAAGCTTGCTAGCATCAAAGACTTTCATTGCTCCCTAAGGAGAGCGAGCATCCCGTCTCTGTTTTAAAGTGTTTGCTCTGAACTACCTTTTCCCGCTTTGGTTTCTTCAGAAAGACATACTTCATCATCCGTGTTCTGACAAACACATTAGGAATAAACAATGCCAGGGAAGTCATCTTTCACAGACAAAGCAAACGAGAACCTTCACAGAAAGACGATAAAAATACCAATGTGTGGCACTTTTGCTGTAGCGGTTATTCAAATTACAGAGCCAAACCAGCAAAAGAGCAAGGGGGAGATTATTTCTGTCATCGTAACACAACACAATGTTAGCTTTATCTGTCATGGAAAGTCTATGCAAATGATGAACTAGCACTTAATGTGGGCTTTTGTTACCAGCCTATGAACAAAGGAAATAACCATAAACCAAATCCTAACGTGCATGGGCCCAGAGAGCCATCGCCATTGTTCCTGTCATCTGAAGAACTTTCAGAATTTCATCTGGAAACGAGTGTCCCGATGACTGTGTATCAGACTGCAATGCCTGTCAGCAAGATGCTTGTCAGTACAATTACTAGGATGAAGTTGGAAAGGAATAAGCCCAATTCTCTCATGCTGTTCTAAGGTCCAGCTGAACAAGCTACATGGATCGGGATGCAATCTGCAAGCTCAATTAGCACATTACATTGCCTGTAAGGGACACAAGCAAACCAAAAAAACCCCTAAATTACAAAGCACATGTGCAGTGCTAGTCTGAAGTGCCATACTTGGACATGTATTTTCATAACTCCCAAGGATGGTTGTGTTATGTTATAGGACCTCATAAGCTGCTCTTCAGCCACTGTACTGCAGAACTATTGTTGCTGCAATGATTTAACATACCAGTAATGGTAATATATCATTAAAATCTTTGTTTTACATATGACAGAAAATAAAAACTGATAATAGAAAAAAAAACCCCACAGAACAGCTGTACAGTATTATCCTATATAGCATTTTGTTATACAGGAATATAATTTATACTTTTTGTTCCTGAATATCCTGTAATATTGTCAAGTGTTCCAGGGTATGAAAACATGACTACTTTGCTGTTTTGTCTTGTCACCCTACAGGAGAAAAGGACCAAAGAACAACGTGCCCACAGGGGATAACGTGGGTCTTGACTGCAGCTAGTTTCAGCGGCACATCCTAAAGAGGATTCCAGCTTCCTTGAGAAAAGGGACTTACATAATTGCTTGAATCTGGTAGTACTTAATTCAAAATTAATTCCCTCCTTTTGTTTGGCATATGAAATAAAAGCAAGACATAGCAAAATATTAATCACCACTGACAGTTTTTCTTGTATAAAGGTGGATGACTTAACTGACCATGAAATCAAGAACTCTCATTAAGAGTATCCTGCTTGGGAATTTAAGTTGAAGCAGCAGGAAAATAGGGTTCAAACAGTGGCAAATCACAGTACTTTCTTTTTTTTTTCCAGCAAAGCTCAGAGAGAACAAGAGGTTTCATTGTCAGTGGCACAAATTTCCTATCTAGAAAGAACAGTAATAGAAAGCATTGTTAACCCAGTACAGAAAAACCCTTTATAAATATTTTTTTTTCCAGAGTGAGCAGAATTACAGTTGAGCCTTATCTTACACTTGAAGGATAGTACTGTGATCTTTGCTCACAAACCTGAATTTATTTTTGATTGGTGGTCATTTCAATAGGCATGTAAAATACTGCTCCTCCTTTGAGGAAGGCTGTAGGGACGTGTCTACCAGCCCGGATGTAACATTTCAGCTCAGGCAGTGAAAGGACGAGTAACCTACCGCTTACCTCCTTGTCACAGATTGCCTTCCCTCTCTCCTGGGATTCGACTCTGACTTTAATGCCTAAACTCAAATACAGGCCCAAGGGCTTGCTTTTGTGGAGTTACTCTGTAGAATAGATGGTAAGAGGTCTTTTGGGAACTAACTGAATTGTATAGCAGCCAGAACTGTGAAACTGTTTTGTTTTGGTTTGTTTTTTGTTTTTTTTTTTTNTACTATCCTTTATGCAGCTGGCTTTTAACAATACAGTTAAAAGTTCCCCATGCCCAAGGACAACCCAGAAACAGAAAAAAACCTGAAAGAACAGAGCTCACTACAGATAATTAAAAAAAAAAAAAAAAAGCTTTAGGAGTGATTGGGGAGGAACAGACCAGACTGAAAAAAAATCTAAAATCATGAGTTTATCCCAGTATTAAGGAAAAAAAAAAATATTTCCCCAACACCCTGGATGTTCTGAGCTACACCTTGGACCTCCCACATCAGTAAGGGGATTACTTACTGTACTGCATTAATAAGGATTCACCAGAGTAAATAATTATTTGGTATAAAATTGAAAAGATACGTTTTTTTTACCAGACTGTGTAGGTATCTGTTTCAAAAATGCTTGCTGAGGAATATTCAGATTAGAAGTTATAGAGTATCAATAATATGGGCATGCACACACATGCCCTACTAAGTTTATCTGAATGTGTCTGCACATCCATTTAATCAGATGAGCACAGGGATTTAATGCAAACGAGCGCCAGGAAAGAAGAAATTCTTTTCAGCCACTGGCTGCAATCAAGCTCACAGTTTAGAAGTGAAAACTGTAACATGGCAGTTGCCAAAAACTTCATCAGATGGGGCTACTTCAAAACCAGGTCGCATTTAGAAGATCTGCAAGGCTCAATTCCAAACACTGGAATACCTTTCAGGATGCAATGACAGCTGTGGATTTATGACAGTGTCTTGATAAAATGGAGCAAAGTTTGTGAAAAAATATATAACCAATACTTAAAACAATGAACAGAACTTTAGCATTCAGACTTTAACAAATAAAATCTGTAACTACATTCATAAAACCCTAAATAGTAGTGTAAACATCTAATTCCATTGCTACTGTGAAAGTTGCATTCTTCAGCTATCAGATTTCCCATATCCATCTAATTTGTTATAACACTTATGACTGCTTCTTTATATTAATAAATTATTGACAGTAATCCAAATTTTTCAGTTAGCCTTTCAAAGTTTTTTCAGCTGTTTTGGTCAGGAAATGGAAGATTCAACAATCTGAAGTCACATAATGAAAAACACTTTAGTTTAATTTCAGATTTCAAAAGGGTTCAAGCAAAACTCATAAAACGCCCATTATTCTATTTGGCTCCCCAATTTTTAGTCCACCTACCTGAGTAAAAATGGGGGAAAAAATAAACAGGACTGGTGAGTAAGCAACTTTGAAGAATTAGCTGTCTGTATAACAGGACATTTGTTTTCTATTCTTGGATCCCTGCTCAAAAAGACTTTGCTACAGAGCAAGAGTTATTCTGGAAAGTCAGAAGTTATCCTAATCAAAGTCAAACTGCTCAAAGTGAAACCTTTCCTCACACAGTTCTTTCATTTACCAAAACCAACATTCGAAATTTCTTGACACTGCAAACTGTAGTCATGACGTACTACAGTCATCCTTCAGGAAGGTCTACTTCACCTTGGGCTTTCTTTTTGGGACTGAAGAACACCGGATAGCAAAATGCCATTCTCTTGAAACCTACATGTTACATGGGGTTTCTTTTTTGTCAATTAAAAATATAAATCACAAACTGTCTGAGGCATTTTTCTCTGATAAAGACGACAAGCTGAATGAGGTATCATCAGGCTCTGGGGATGCATGATTGAAATCCATTTCTTCTAGTTCAGGAGGTAAGTCTGAGAGCAGTGCCTATAAGTAAAAAAAATTACAGTACAGTATTAGGTATATGTTCTACGTCAGCATTCAAATGCCTTTTGACCATACAGTGAAAAAACTCTGTTGAGCTTTTCAGTCAGTATGGGATGAGTATGGGATGGGTAAAAACAAACAAACAAAGAGGTCAGTATTGATAGATATTGAAAGGAAAAACATTGTCCAAGATGATGTATCTTAAAGGCAAAAAGTAAAAAAATAAAAGCAACCAAATCTCTTTCTAAATAAAGCACAAAATGTTACCCTTGTAAGACATGATCCAACCAAGCTTTAAAAGAAGTCCTGTCTATTAAGTATGGTACACTGAAACTGAAGAAGCCTAGCTTTTTTTCCTGGATCTCGCATGTTAGATCACACAACAGACGACTCCCAGTCCCTCAGTGTACAATGGTGCACTGGTCGTCCCTCTGTAGAAGTCACACTTCTTTGTCTATGTCATTGCTTGTGTAGATTGCAAGATCCTTCTTTTGTTTAAAGTTCACTTTTTCTTTGTGTACAAGACGTTCAGCACAATGCTGCCCTAATCATAACTTGAGCCTGTGGGCACTACGGGAATTAAACCAAGGGAGTGACAGACCACAAAATGACTAATACCTTCTATTATTAAAACCTACTTCAAGACTTACCTGCTGCTGTTCTTTATCATCTGATTTAATAGCAAGTATCAAACTCCGAGTAAACGTCTGTAGTTCAAAATACTTCTGTTTGTGATTCTCCAACTCATTCTCAATGAATCGGACTTCTTCATTCTGTGGGGGGAAAATTACATAAAGTTCTGCAAATAATAAACAGCACTGCATCTTTTTAATGACACCTAAACATACTTCTGTTAAAACTGATTTTTTTTAGTGAAAAAGAGTGAAAACGTGTTTATTATGATTCCTACCAAAACCAGTATTAAGTACAGCCAAAAGTTCTATAGTTACAGAATTATAGAACAATGCACATAGACTTTGGATACAAACAGAAGTTTCTAATGAATGACCAGTAGTGTCACACTAAACCTGCATACACGTATGTGTCCTGGTTTAAGGTAAAACAGAACCAATTTTCTGTTCAGTAACCTTACTTTGCAGCTAAGCCTCTTCTAACTACTGAAATTAGCAGCATATTGTGCAGAAAATTGGTTTCATTTCTCATTATCCTCCACAAGAGATGTGATAGCCAACCATATTACATGCAGACAAGGCATTTCAGAATTACTATCATTAAAGCATTAATGACTTGGGCCAAAGTTTACATGAACCTTTTAAAGAAGCACTGCTTTTTATTTTATAAGGATGACGTCTAATTCCATTAAACAAACAAACAAAAACCAAAAACCAAAGCCCAGGTCTCTTCCTAGAAGTGATCTTGAAAAGGTAGGGTGACTGTGAGAAGAGACAGCAACTACATTCCATTACTACAGCAGGAGGCTTGACGCAAAGACCAGGGAAAATAGCTTGAAAATTGCTCACAGCTACCACAAATTAAAATATGGCATCCTCTAGTGCAGCTGAGTTTGACATGTGTCATGAAGTGTCAGCTCACCAACCTCCTCAAGATCTCTCAGGTTACAGAATAAATAGGAATGTATTTGCAAAATGGAGAAATATCAATAACGTGTGCTGCGGCTAAAAAGGCATTTTTCCAACCTTTGCATAAATATGTGTTACTGTACTTGAAATCACTTATTATAAAAATAAAAAATTAATTAAAACCTCAGATTTGATAAGTACTTCAGTTTATTCCAAATATGCCTTCTCCTTCAAACTTACCAACTGATTGGTATGCAAGATCAACACACTAAATCTGTTGATCAGTGTAGAGCTAAAATTAATTTTCTCTGGTTATTTACCTTTGCAAAGTTCATGTAACCTAAATAAAATTCACTTTTCAAGATGAAAGTCATTGTGCATTTTTGCAAAAGGTGTCTGCATAGTAGCACCAAATGTGCATCCTCCAGAAGATAATAATGAAAAAAAATACATACACAGAAATCGTGTACAGTGCAATGCACAATACACATAGAAAGTAAGCATTTAGGTTCACAGATAATTCATGTGAAGTGTTGCATTTTACCCAGGGATATCAGAGGCAAGAAAAAACCCACCCTTGCTTATGCAACCATATGGTTCATTAAGTCGGCAGTTTTGCATACAAAATGTTCCTGGATGGCTGGTTTTGGTGGCAGCAAATAATTACATAGCAAATATAAGTAGCGAACGTATAAGCTGGTATTTTGTTTTAAAGATGAATTTTTTTTTTTAATAACATAGAACTATCCTTTGATATTCATGCTTATATTTGCTAGACTGGATGTAATTGAACTTTAGTTGATAAGAAAAAGTGAGACCATGTGTTAGGGTTTTTTTTCCCCAGAGAATTCACAATTCTTCAGTCAAAACATTGCTCACCATACTGTTTCAGGTTATAAAAGCTCTGAGAATGAGAGAGATATTTAGGCTGCGACTTTGAGGCTTTCATAAGAAAATTAGCCGAATGCATTTCTTTCAGATGGAAACTTAGAAGTTGCCTCTTTGGCAATGGATTTTGTCCAGCCAAAGAAGGAATTCAGTTTATGCAGAAAACACATAGGCACAAAGACTAATCACAAACGTCAAACAACAAACAAGGTTCTGTAGGGCATGCTGTCACAACAAGCCTTTCACTGTGGTGACAGGTGACATTAAGAAAAGGTCATTCCCTCGCCATACTCATTCTCCACTGCCCTTACCAGGAAAACACTGCTTGAAGGAGTAATTTTTGTTCTGAAAAGATGAGCTATTTATTATTTTGGTAATTATCATTAGTAGAACATACCTGTTTTCTAAGTGAAAAAAACAGCTACATAGATAAAAACATGCTCAATATACAACGCACAACTGTGGCAACTCTTACGAGAGCAGTAACACACGCATAATAACCTTTACCACTTGGCAGAAAGACAGCGGCTGTCAGGTATCCAACTGCTTTTCCTCCCTCCCACAACTACTGCTTCCAGACATGTTCTGCGCTACATTGTGAGAATGACTTCTTCTCAGATCTCCCCATTTTAATAGAGGATTCCAGCTGCTACGTCCTTTTCCAGAGCCGGCAGCATCATGCTGCATGTCAAAGTGTGCCGTAACACTCCAAAGGACAGTTCTTGCACAAAAAGAAAGTTTTGGTGTAGAGGCTAAATAAATTGCTTTGTTTGGGACAGGTGGTGGGAGCTGCAAATGGCTACAACTAAAGTAATGTAACTGCTCTGTAGAATGGGATTTTTCCTGCCTCCCTCTGGCTTGAAATACAGGTAATCTGGCTTTAAGTGGGATGAGGAGATGTGACTGAGGGGATGATACGCAGTACATTGATAAGAGCGGAGGAGTCCCAGGCTCCCCCATGCCTTCGCTGAATTCCTTACAGTTACACCTGTCTGAATGTTCTGTGAAGAACTATCCTGCTTAACATTTCATAGTCCAATTACTCACCTTATAATCCAAAAGAGAACTCATTTGATCCACTTCAGAATTACTTATCATATCACTTTCTTCATCATCTATAATTTCTATTTTCTGAAACAGAAGTGAACGGTTCATTCCACACATTCGAATGCATAGATTAGGCAAACAAACAACAATCCGGATCTCAAACTGCCATGAAAGGATGAAGGTAGTGGGACCTTTTGCTCACTCACGAGAAATTCTGAATTGTGGAGCCCCCATTAGATGGCAATCATGCACCTCAGCCACAAGATCCAGGAAGAACCCAAAGTGAAACGGTACTCAGAGCTGCTGCCATGGTGACTCAGGCTGTTTACAGAGGAGGAGCTATATGTCACCATGCTTTCAGCATTAAGTTGCCGATTACATCTCATTACAGTCTGCACAAGCCTGCATTTTATTCTGTAAGCCTTCTGTTGAAGACCTCCTGCAGGGCAAAGAAGGTTATGAAAGTTTATTCCTCTGGAGCAAACTAGACATTATGGTAAGTGACAGGGAAGACCTACCTGACCTACTTCTTGCCTAAAAAAAAAATAAATGAAGAGGCCTCCTTTGGCCACAGTGCAAGTCAAATGCCCTGAACAGTAGAGGACGTTGATACAAAGGACAGTTCCCAAACGCATGCACATGGACATTTTCCCTTAATTCACAAAAATTCTTGGGAGCTTTTTATATTGGGTTTCTAAAGATATCTGAAGTACAATGTTAAAGGCTAATCATAATGCTGTTTAGAACTTAGAAACACATTACAATCATATCTCAACTTTTAAAAGATTCGGTTTTACATTATTTAGCACTTGCATGTTCTGTTTTTCTTCCCAACAGAAAACCTCCTTATGTAAGAACATTATGTTAAAAGGTTATTTCAACATGAGAAAACACAAATTTTACACATTTTAGTGCACCCATGAGATTTTAATTTTTACTCATATCTTCGCTAGATCTCAAACAGATGGGATGAATACTGATAGACAGTAATAAGAACGGCGTCTTTTACCAAGAACTCAGAAGGATGACCGCCCGGATGAAACTAT
This sequence comes from Ibidorhyncha struthersii, assembly GCA_013398815.1. NCBI lineage: Eukaryota > Metazoa > Chordata > Aves > Charadriiformes > Charadriidae > Ibidorhyncha > Ibidorhyncha struthersii. The sequence goes on from VZSZ01002495.1 coordinate 127,340, forward strand.
AGATTTCACTGTATTCTTGAGAGGGAAGCAGTGGTAGTGAAAGAAGAGGTGTTTGGGTTTTTTTCTTTTTTTCTTTTTCTTTTTTTTTTTTTACGATTTTTCATTGTTTTTGCAGTTATGTACAGTCTCATAAATGTTTACAGCAAGTTAAAGCAATTTTACTACAGTTTTTAGCATACTGTTTAATACAATGTAGGCAAGGGCCCACACTGACATAATAACACTTTCATGGTTAGTTCGAGGTGTTATTTTAGAGGAGGTTTCTTCTCTGCAGCATATGTGTGTCTTCTGTCTGCTTGCAGACCAGTCATCAGAAATTTCCTTCTAAACACCAAGAAGAAATCCTTAGAGAGAGGCTAACAGTCTCTCACTAGTCGTAACTACCAAGCTCACAAGTATGTGTTGAAGGTAGGGAGGGTAAACCGCATTTTCTGTGCTTCAGTGTCTGACAACCCAGCTGAAGTGATAACATTTCAAAGGCTTCATGTCACAAAGATCTGCTGCTATACCCTGAGTAACACTGTGATTCAAATATTTTTGTTTTTAGACTCAGCTTGAGGAAGGAGTCTCTAAATAAATTCCAAACATTCACACTATCTTTGTTATAATTATATGTTTTAAGATAGTAGGGGAAAGAACAGATTAGAATTTCAAGTAAGAAAACCCTATCTCTTATGCAAGCTCAATGTATGTTAGTCCAATTTTAACTGCATAAATTTTAAAAACATTGTCACAGTGTTTTCAGAACAGAGTATGAAAAAACTCCTCCTCTTCCCCCCCTAATATAAAATTATATAATGCTGGAGTTTAGGTAGACTGGAGAACTGAGTCGCTCGAACATCACCTTTGCAAACCTTTTACCTTTGTCATTTTACATTCTGCATCTCCATGGTAAATGCATCAGCCTGAAAATCAGAGTGATTATATCTAAGGTCACAGCAGACCATTAAAGTAAACAGAAGGGAAAAAGGCAGCTGTTTCTATTCAGGCAACCACAGAAAATACAGCTTTGGGATTTCAGTTTACGCAAAAGATGATCATATATTAACAAAAGAAACAAAACGTTCTCTCCTCTATATATATAGGGAGAGGGAAAGGAATCTCCTGATCGCTTTCCCACTTCAGTTTGTGTGCGATTAATGTAAGACAAATATTCTGGTCATGTTCTGAGCTACTCTCGTTTAATCTCTGACTGCAATACGAGTGCAATGGGAACGGGAACCATCACCTGTTCATTCTGCAGATAACTTTTAAGATAAAAATTACCCTACCACTTGGGGTCTTCTCTCCTCTTCCTCCTCTCCTTTCTTCTAATTTGAGAGAAGGCAGGCTAAACAAAGGGGATATATTGCATTATTTGCCATGACTCCTCCCTCTGTCTTTCCTTCCTTGTCTCACTGCAGTCAATTGAAAACAGCAAGAACAACTGTGTTTGACTCAACGTGAATGCTAGTGAGAAAACAAGAAACATCCAAATAACGCCCTGTCAAGGGTATGGGAATGAAGAGTACATACCCACCCTGATCTGATCTCGCATATTTAAGGTTAGCTATAGAAAGGAAGCACTAAAGATACCTGACTTTCTTAAAGCTACAGAAAACCATTTTCAATTATTTTTCTGGGTTTTTTACTCTTACTGTTTTACTGTACTAGGTACTTACAGAGCACCACCCAAGCGTTGTGCTTTGCACTCCAGAAAAAGAACACCAGATTGTTACAATACAGAAAAATCGGTATAATTCAGTTTCTACTGAATATGCATAGCTCTATGTTTTAGTACTTTTAGTACAGTTTCTTTTCGTGCTCTGCCAGTAAGGAAGGACTCTCAGTGCACTCAACTGAAGTTTTCATGTAGCGAAAAACACTAGTGTTGGACAATAACCTCAACATTAGCAATTAAGGAGGTCACATTAGTGGAAAATGAAAGATATACATACCACATTATCAGTAGATACTGGATTCTGGTCATCATCTTTGTGACCGATTTCTTCACTTTGAAGAGCTTCACTTGTCTCTTCTGCAGAAATAAATTAGTTTTTCAGATTTCATTCAAATTTTATGCTGAAGGAATATTAATAGTCCTTACCACTAAATATATCACATCTGCTAGATACAAAAGCAAAGTCATATTACCAATGTCTATTCATAAAAAACACTGTATCACATATTAAAAAAGACATCACAAGTATTTCAGGGCAAAGTCATGGCAATCACCACTTGAAACAGCAGGAAAAATATCAGTTACTCTCTTGCAACATACCAAAACCTTCCTATTTTCAGGTTCAGGCTGGAATATTCGAAGGTGATGAAGAGTTTCCCATCAGAGGTCCCCAGAACTTATTTTTTTATTTATTAAAGTATGAAAAGTCCTGCATGGCCTGAAATTGTAAGGTATGTACCAGAATCCCACCTGCTCCTTGCAGGCATTGACTAGTTTTGAACCAAAAACTGATCAAGCAGTTTATTTCATTCTTATACAGCAAATGTTTATTCCTAGTGAATCTAAGCTGCTCTCCTATGTATAAGCAAAGTACACACTTGAAAACAGAGCAAATCTTATCCTTAAATTTCAACCACAAGTATTGATGATTCTATCAGCGCTGACTATGGCCAATGTGAAAAAACAAGGAAGATAAGTGTATTCATCCCTATGATTAAGTATGCTTCTCAGATTTACTTTAATTCTCCACATTTAGTGTACTATCAAGAAAATGGTTGATAGAAACATCAAATCAGAAAATAAACCAAAACACAGAGGGCAAGACAGCTATGATAAAAAACTTAAATGATGTCATTAACAGCTAGGCTATTAATTGGAAATACATGGCTTCCAAGTGCCAGTAAAATTACATAGTTCTGCAGAGGGCAGAGTTTGCATTAAAAGGGACAAACTGTCCAGCTATTGCACCTAAAGAGAAAGGAGGCATGGTGAGTGAACGGGCAGCAGATGTTCACATGGCGTAATGAAAAGGAGGGCAGACAGTGATGCAGGTGTGTATCACTTCCACACAAACACCAGGGTAACAGGATTTAACTGGAGATTACCAACAGTTGCAAAGAGAGCATAATATTTAGGCCAGACCATACAGAGACAGTTATTGTTTTAAATAACTTTTCTACCAGTAAAATATCTCTAAACTGAGCAAATTTTATTTGAAGCTGTTTCAGATAAATTTAATCTGCCACAGGCCACAACTTAAGAGGAAAATTTCTGCTAGCAGCAAAAGCAAGTGGGTACAAATGGGAGAACCATAAAGCAGGGAGCAGTATACGACCCCATCGTTAGACTCGGAGCAATGAAGGTCATTGAAGATGCACCTCAGGGACTCTGAAGCGGTGTAAAGCACCAGTCACTCAGTAACCCTCACAGTCACCACTTGGATTCAATAGTCGAATGAAGCAACTCCCTACAGCACTTTCAACTCTTTAAATACTCATCCTCAGCTAATATAAACTGGCACAGCCTCCACAGAGCTGTGTTAATTTACACAAAGTACGGATTCAATTAACATGTTTAAAAAAGGCAAGGCATTATGAGAACTTTAATGCTTTATTTTGCATGACAGTACAGCTTTTATTTTTTTTTAAAAATATTTACACACTACATCTTAAAAACAAGTGCCATCAACAGTTTCGCTCTAATTAGGTGACTAAAAATATCTTTTTCCTGTCTTTGAGAGTGTTTTTGTGTTGCCTTTTCTTTTTTTTTTTTTATAAATTAGGACCAGAAGTTATAGTTCTCAAACATTAAAACAATCACATACCTGTGATTGAATAGTACACGTGATTATTGGTGGAAATATTTTCTAGGAAGTTCAAAATAAGCTGAGCTGCAGCAGTGAAACCTACTCCTTTGAACGGGAGAAGTTGATAGAAATAGTTCTTGTGGTAGAATAAAGGAATGGAAGTGGGATTTCTGGACACTGTGGAAACCCTATAGTTTTCTTGCACTTCCTTAAGGTTTGACTCTAATAATCTACTCAGAGTCTTACAGACTTATCTTGTTTCTGAAAGCCTCGTTCAATAAATGTGGTGTTATTCCTCACTTCAAACTACAGAGAATTCAGACTCTTCCCCTGTCACCGTTTTCTTTCAAGCAGATCTGACTAAATCAGTTCCTTCCACACCTCAGGCAAATCAAGGACTCTTAGATTCTGCATCTCACTTGGCTTTCAATCACTTGACCCATTTCCTTATCATCGTGTTCTCTTTACAGTAGAATATGACAAAGCTATCACAAATCCATTCCCAGCAGTTCTCCATTTTTCTAGTTCTTTCCTTTAAATTGTTCAGACGAAATGACAAGATCAAGTCTGGCACATTAAGCTGGAACAGCATGCACTAGATCAGACTTTCTTTTAGTTTAGCGAGCAAAGGCTTTATTGATCTCTTCTAATCAGAAGCACTGGGAGCAATTAGTTGAGCTTGTGAAGCTAGTGACTGCGCCGAGCGGCAGTTCATCTGCCCTAGGCCCGGAGTGCTAATGTACAAGAGGGAAAGGGAGAGATCGATTTAATGTGGTCATGCAGTTCTGAGAGGTGGAGTAAAAGGGAATTAAGTCTGAGACATTTATCACTCAAGATCATGCAATTTACTGAGAACACACAGGCACCCTGTATGTGCAGTTCTAAGGCTTTGAGTAGTCCCCTGCTACTGACTTTGATCTTTTCTCTCAGTTTGTATTTGCTTGTCAGAGACCATATATGCACTGCATACAGATAATGGCAGAAGTTCTGCTATACTCTGACGTACTGTGAAGCCCTTTTAGTTCAAGACCAAGTCTAAGCTAATACACCTTCTGAATGTATCTCATCAGCATGAGCTTAATATCAGGAAAACTGTAACCACATAGCTTTGGCCAGCTCAAAGCGGGCAGGCTCACACGCATTAGCGCCTGTTTAGATGAGAATTGTTGGTGTGATCCAGGCTAATAGGAATGGATATTCAAGCTGGCTTTAGAGAACTGGCCAGTTAACAGACAGCATTTTGTAAAACCTGGCCTCCTGGGGAAGTGAGACTTAGGCTGCCTCTCAGTTGCACCAGCAAACTGTGAACTTGTCATTTAACTTTGGGTGAATCTGGCAGAAACGGAGCTCTTATGATAAAAGGTTTCTGCAACCTTTGTGGTAACAAAACCAGAAAAATTCACATCAAGAGAAGTAGAAGAAAGAGACCAAACAGTACCTTCAGTATGGCCAAGGTCAATAATTTGTGACTGTTAGACACCCTTTCAGACGTTTTTGAATGTGTACAACAGAGAATCCAAAGCATGCACACTGCACAAAATTAGAAATATATGCACAGTAATAACTGCATTTTCAAATACCTTGTGAGCTTCCTTCAGATAAGCAGATTGATACTTCATCATTCCTATCATTATCATCCCCCACTTCAGTAGCAGTTTCCTCTCCTGGATTAAGTGCTGATTTAGAAACAAATTCAGATTGATCAGAGAAATCAGCAGGACCTCCTCTAGGGGGTGGGACCTCAATCCCCATTAAACGATATTTCCGTCTTCGATTCCCAATCCAAGTCTTGTAAGAGAAATAAACATGAATGATATCAGAAACTATAACAAAAGCAACAGGCCCACAACCAAGTGAAATTAGCACATCTATACTAGAGGAACAAGAGTGTAGCCAGCAATTCAAGGGAAGTGGTTATTCCCCCGTATTTGACCCTCATGAGGCTGCTTCCCAGAACACTGTCCAGGCTCAGTCCTCCAATACAAGGGAAAAGGGAACGTGCACAGCAAAAGGGAAAGAAGCAACAGTCACAAGTCGCAGCAAGGGAAGCTCTGACTAGAATTAAGAAAAAAGAAAAAAAAATGCTTTACGGTGAGGCACTGGGACAGTTTGGCCATAGAAGTCTTGGCATCTCCAACCTTGGAGGTACTCAACTTTTTACTGGACAACATCCTGAGAAACCTGATCTAACTGAAGTCAATCCTGCTCTTTATAAAGAGTAGGACTAGGTGACCTTGTAAGGTCTCTCCCCACCTAAATTATTCAACGAATTTAAGATAAAATCTTTGATCCAGGTTCTCCCACTCTGCAACTTCCACAAAGGGACTAAAGCATCAAGTGACCCAAACGGCCAGCCTGTTCTATGATTTCCTACAGCATGGAAGAAATTGGCCAAGGTGGTAGCTCTACATGACTACACTTTGATGACAGAACATAACTCGGCAGAATTAAGCTCAGCGCAATATTATCCTTCAGTCCTCTTTGGTTGGAAGACAAGTCTTTAAGAAACATTACTTGCAATAAGGTATAACAGCATACTGTATAACAGTGGTGGGAGATGAAACAGGTCCAGGACAAAGGAACTTGGAAATCCATTCATATTCATGATCAGATAGGCATGGATGCTTTAAGTTCATTTTTACATCAATAAAACTGACAGTCTCAAAAAAAAAAAAAACCAAAACCAAAAAAACCCACATTCAAAATTCTCCAAGTGGATCTGTATAACTGTTTAATTAACTTGCTTTCTCTGATAAAGAAAAATCTACACTAAAAATTATCAAAAATTCAATATAGAGTTTAACATGACATAATAAGAATTGTCTGCAACTCTTCACCTCTTTACTCCTTCCTTTCCTTTGCATTACTCAGGTCTTTGACTTCTCATCTAATCTCAGCTCTTAACAGCTCTTGTACCCAGACACTTGGTTCCATCCAACTTCTCCATTGGCATCCAAAACTCCTTCTCAGAGCTAGGAATCAATTTCTCTACCAACTGTTAACTTCCAGTCTTCTTGACCTGTCTCTCCCCCCGTCTTCCACACCATCTAAAACACAGTAGGAGCAGTGCTGACAGCACTAGTGGAACCATCCTCATTATTTCAGGACCTGACCACACACAGAGCGTGGTTGATTACTGTGATGATGATGTAGGCACAGCATGGTCGTTACTAGGTTCTGAAGCATGCTCAGTGCTGGAATTTCTGGATTGCTAAAAATCAAACATCTTTCTAGAAAGCACGGACATTTCCTACTTTTGAAAACATATGATCATGGCATGGCAAAATGCACATCCCTTCCATAAGCTCTATGTTCCAACAGAGTTTACCAAACACATTAGAATATTATAGGATTTTTTTCTTTAAAGATACACTAAACAACATTACTCTTGCTTTATTTCAGAAATACCTCCATCGTTCCTCTTCCCTATCATGCTTTCTTTAACGACAGTTCTGACAGACAGCTTGAAAAAGTTTAGTGAAAAAGTTTTTGTTTATAATACCTTTATTATCAAATAGAAAAATTAAGAAATATTGACAGCAGTCCCAAGTATTAAAGACAGCTTCATGCTATGCCAGATGAGCCTCCTTAACTAGCTAAAAGATTATGTGCTTAACACTATTTTTGGCAAATCATTTTTGTTGGGTGATATCTGCTTTCCCAACTCACTGATTTTCCTCTTTGAAGAACGCAAACCAGAAAGCTACCTAGATATTTCTGTACATTATATACAGTTTAGAAAAAGGAAAAAAAAAAAAAAAAAAAGTTGCCCCTTCCAGACCTATTTCTCTTTTTTCCCCACACACTGTATTGCCATTCTTTACATTTTCTCATAATCTTATGATGGTAATAAATAGTGCTAACAAGTACTAAATTTAAAAGCAAATCTGTTTGTTTTTTCTAAAAAATTCAGCAAAAAATTGAGTCACTTGGGAAAGGTAGATCTTACTTGTCCATTTTACATACCCTTCAAAGCAGAAAATCTGTCATTCAACATACTGAATATGTCATAGAAGATATTTTTATAGTGTCTCAAATTAAAATGGGAAATAAAAGTAATAAACTTCCATATCTTGCATGCTACATTTAACAATGAATATTTTGAAGAAGTAAAATGATGAGTACAAAAGCAGAGTAGTATTCCTATGCAGCAATCATATAATAATTCTAATTATATCCCTAAAATATTACCCCCTTGAAAACTTCAAACAACATCAGTAAAGTGCACGTGATCAGACTCATTACTTATGGCAGCCAGCAATTGAACTCAGCAGCAATTTCCCCAGCTTCCACTGAAGAGATGACCAGCAAGAGTTGGGGAAGAAAGGCTGGAGTCCAGGCAGAAGGAGCCAGCATATGTCTGCCCTCCGGCTGCTTATAAGTAAGTAGATTGGCAGGAGCCACTTCAAAAGCAAGATTACAGCTCTCCAGATATTGACGTTAGGGTGTCAACGTGCTAGAGAGATGCTAGGTTGGAACCTTCAGAAATCCTACTTAACTGAAAAAATAAAGATGGAATATTCTGAGCTGTTTTTCCAATGTCTCTCTCGATCATAAGCCAGACCTAGACCAGGCCTAGAGCCCCAACAGGAAGAGCTGTTAGTCAGCTGTGAAGAATGAGTGGCCATTCTGCTGCAACTGTTTGATTTTGTTACTAAACTCAGACTGAAGCACTACCTTCAGTAACCCAGCTTTGATCTGATGAGCTGCTGGGAAATAGGAGGAGGTGTCTTTAGCCTGTGGTGGGTCCCTAGGAGTAGCTTTTGACCTTTTATGAATGAAAGCTTTATGTTCTATTAAAAAAAAAAAAGTAAGTTGTCAAGCATTTTTCTTATATTCCTCATATATTTCTGAGGAGTTTGATAGCTGTCATGCATCCTTCTCAAATATCTAGTGTCTCGCTGCCAAGGAGGCTATTCTGCTTTCAGACGCTATTTTAGTATGGATGAATAAAATTAGTCAAGAGAAAGATAAACAAAAATGGGTAACTCACTCACACACCCTCTCCAAACAAGTGTAATCAGCAATAATTATAAATGTGAGCAAAAGAAATATTGTAAGTTTAATGAAGTATTGGCCAGAGTTCACATATTTAAAGATGACATAACGGGGGTGGAGGTGTGTCTTGGGAACATGTGAAAGACATTTAAGGGTGCAAACATGCCTGATGTTAAGGTACAACCAGTAGTCACTTTGGAAGTCCACTCTCCTACTATAAATACAAAAACTACGGAGTAAAAGGACCTGTTCAACCTTAAAAGATCAAATCCAGTGGAACTATCCATAGTGGCAAACATTATCTTTCCTTGTACTGGAAAACAGACTTGATACTTTCTTTGTACTGGTTATCTTTCAAGTCAGTATGGGTCATAAGGATCAATCATTTGTACTTGTGGAATGGCAACATCTATCTGGACAAATCATTAATTTTCATTTTAAAAACCATTAAAAGGGGAAAATGGGGACGTGTATTTAACTGAATTAAAACAAGTGATATGTATATATAAATATTTCAGTTACATATGTTTATATATATTTATATAAAATTATATCATATATTGTTGTATTATTTGATGTATATATATAGTTCTTTTTTTATATATATGTACTTATGACTATATGCTACCTTTTTTTTTTTACATCACAAATGGAGACAGAATTGCTAGTTGCACACTGCCTAGAATTTAAGGTACAGGGAAACACAAAGGCAACCAAGTATTGAAAGCAGAGAGCTTTTCCCAGAAGGGTCCCTCAGTCCAACTCCTCATGGCTGAGCATGCAGTAGAGGGTAGAGATGCTGTGGTTCACTTGTGCCTTGCAGCTGACTGCATCAATGCTGTCTCCTGACTCATGAGAAAGAGACCATGATGCACAGTAACCTCCAGACATGAGTTTCCTACTGAAGAAAATGCAGGTTGGCAGGTAAGGAGAGAGGCACAATAACGTGTGCCTTTATAGATCCCAAAACAAATTTAGGACAGATCCTCTAAAGCACATGATGGAAAATATCTGTCCTACAACTGGGATACACAAAATGGGCCTTAGAGAAAGGACAACAGTAAGCACTGAAGATCACACACGTCCTGTAGCATTAATTCAGCCCTTAAAAACAAACAAACAAAAAATAATTCAGCATGATGCAGGACCAATCTCCACCTAATTCTCGCTACAATTCTCAAGTCTGCCATACAGAGGAAGCAGAGGCATAGGTAGGACAGATACTGATAACACCACCAGTTACTATGAAGAAGAGAAATCTTTTTGTTCATTTTTATGTGTATGTTCTAATACAGGTTATGCCAGAGAGTCTTAGGGAGTTGATCAGAGCCTAGTACATCTGCCCTGAAGACAAAAGCATTTCCAGCAGATGCTATTGAAAGATGCGTACAGAGCTTCATACTGTCATCCTGTATGTGTGCCAGTAAGGATGTTCTTAAGGGAACAAAGTAAGGGAGGCAAAGCGTAAGTGTCAGTCTTACTGTCCTGCGAATAAGGTATTTCATATGCAGGAGTCCACTTTGAGATGCTGTCAGTGGAAACAGCTTCACCTTTCAGAAAGCAAACTGAAGGGCTTGGAAAATACAGAGCAGCTTTATTATTTACAGAGAAAAGAGTAATTATTTTCAGCCTCCAAAAGTACAATTTGTTTTTTTATAATTCACACATGCTCAGGAAAACAAGCAAGTATGTAACCAGATTAGTATTCAATACTGAACGTAGCTTTGGTACCCTTTTGATATACCAACCCAAGAGAGATCTCCACGAAAGAAGAGTTTCAAATAAGGGCTCTTAGTTCCACTTTTGTAGCAATGTCAGAATTTTAAGAAAGAGGTGGGAAAAAAAAAAAAAAAAAAAGGATGAAGGCTGAAAGGACTAGTCACAATTGTCATACCTGTTAAGAGGGAAAGGAAGACTGTAATCATGTTTTTGTACTGACTGCAAAGACAGTCGCAGTATTTTCTGAAGAATGGAAACACTCTGGGCAAATGAGACACCCACAGTTTGAGAGTGATGATGTATGTCTGGTAATTGGGAATACAGTGGGATCAACTGATGCTGTACCAAACTTTCCAACCTCTGGAACAGATGATGTGGAGTAGTTCTCAGGAATCAGGCTATCTACACCAAACCTGTACTTTCTACAGCAATCCTTCCTCAATGACACCTATAGGGACTATGAAATTGAAGTGACTCAGAGTTCTTCACAGTACCCTTTGCCGTCTGTCACATCTCAACCTGGCTTCAAGACAGTCTCGTTAAAATATTTTTTTCCTATTTTTGAGCTTTTTTTTTTTTTTTGCATCGACAATGATTTTTTTCCTATAAGCATTAATGAGAAATATTTTCCCTGTATCTTTAGAAATGCTTTTTTGTTTCTTAATAGCAATATAAATAGCACTTTTCAGTCTTCTAGGATATCCCTAAAAAATATAACACTTCTACTTAAAGTCTTACTCAAGTCTAAAGAGAACGTCAAATGGCTCGTAGTGCTACTCCTGCTGCTGATCAATAACTCTTACCTGAGGGTTTTTGTCTATATATAGACTGTAGAAAGAGCAAGAAAGCACTTCCCAACATGGTCATTCATTATGTAATACGTGAAATCTATTTCAAGCTTCCTCATGAAATTTTTAAAGGCTTTCATCTGTCCTATTTTTGCTTCTGTGACAAGATAGGGGAAGACTCTAGATTTCTTACCCGCACTATTTCACAGTCAACATTTAATTCTGCAGCCACAGCTTCAATTTTCTCTCTGCAGACTGAGCCCAGGCTGGTCATGCCATTGTCCCAGTATTTCTTTAGGGTAGCTAAATCTCGGTCACTAAATTGTGTGCGGTCCTGTAACTGTAAGATAAAAAAAAAATACTGTTAGATGAAAAAAAATTCTGCTTATGCTGTTCATTTAATTTCCAGAGGTCTTGCATACAGTAAGACACACATGTTATATTGTTTCCATGGCCCTTCTTCTCTTTTAACTCTCCCTTAAGAATTTTTTTTTTTAGTTTGCTTTTTTATCCAGGGCAGTACAGAGCTCCCTGGGATTTACTTTAAAGGCAATAGCAGTGCTATCGCAGGTTTAAAGCACTTCAGCTTTGTTTCAACTCCACCTGTTTTTTTTTAATTTGTTTTATCTCATTCTTTAAGGCCTTACTGAAAATAACTGTCTTCCCCTTGTGCTGTTTCCTCTCTCCACCCAATTTATGCAAATTATTCCTTAAGGCTTTTCAAGTTTCTCACCCTCCCCCACCCAAAGTTCTTTTATCTTACTGCAAACTACAATACATGCATAATTCAAAGGATTCTGAGTTCCTAAAGGGAATACTTTAATGCTTATTTTGTAAGCTTCAGAGTTTAAATTGGTTCCACTGTTTATTTCCCTAACTCTTTGTGTGTATTTATCAAAATATGTGATAGTGGATTACTGATACAAGGAATAACACTGAGAAACAAATCCTAGACATCCTACCACTTCTTGAACTATTGTGGGCACACACTGTCATTCGCTAGTAGCACTTACAAGCTTTATCAAAAGTTATTAGCCCAGAATTTTAACTAAAATCTACAGTTTCTTTATACCAACCCATCTTTGTCATCTCTCCTGCTATTACATAAATGTACATATTTGTGAATTGTACATGTATGTAAATGCAACAGTCTGCACTAGTACGTTGTAGCCACCTGTGCCAAATTTGTCCTGATTTCAACAGTTGAATTTTGTAAGACATAATCATGATTTCAATATCTGAAATGTGTTTGCTCGTTTGTAAACTGTTAAAAGTTAGAATGAAGTATCTTTAAAATGGAGTAAAAAGAAGTTTTGCAGAACTAGAACCATTTTACAATTTTATACAGTTATTAATTTTAATTCTTGCTAAGCTTCAGAATATGGTAATCCTTGTGATTTTCTTCTTTTAAAAATTACTGTTTCTCAAAATGTTAGAAGTACTTGAGTTCCTTTAATATATGAATATAATAGCAGTAGCAAAACCATGTCTCCTTAAAATAATCCCAGGTGGTCCAGTAAAAAAAAAAACACCAACACAACAGTTATAGCCAAATATGGTCCATTATTAACTGCTAAAAGGCACTCAGATATTTTCTTGGCTATTGTTTCACACATTCAAGCAGAGAATTAGAGAAGCTGTTTTCATCCTGCCTATCCATTAGCTGACACCTTAACGCAGGGAGCACAGGACACCAGGAGCTCCTCTGCAGCTTGAGGCAGGCGGTGGGGAGAGCTGGTGGGCACAAGGCCATGCAGGCTGCCAGCCAGCGGCTCTCCTCCACTGCTGCACACCAAGCACCTAGCAGCGGCTGCAGCACACGAGATGCACTCCCAGATGGCACACCGCGGTCTATTTTAATCTAAAAGGAATCCAGTTGGCACACTTCAAGGCTGCTCTAGGATGAGCAGCAAAGTGCAGCCCTCCAGAGCACCCTGTTGACCAAAGCTCAAGCCCTGATGCCCACTCACCCTCCGCAGATGCCGGTTTTCCTGCACGCCTGACCTGAGCTCCTCCTACCTACAAGCCATTTTCAAAGAACAAAAGCATAGTTATCTCCTGAATCACTGCAGTAATATCTCCTTTTATAGCTGTTGAAAAAATAGATTGTAACTTCTGAAAGTGATGGGAAGAGCTCTTTCTTGTTCTGCCGTTGGGGAGAGGCAGCCGAGCGCTGAGCAGAGGGAAGGCAGAAAGGAGTGTGACAGCAACGCTCAAACTACATGGAGGAACAAGTCACTCTGGCCTATCCTGCTTTCCTGAACGCACAGGTAGCTCAGGGCAACTTCACCGTCTAAAGTATACCAAGCGTTTTTAAACATAACTAAGTAACATTCGCTGTTGGTTCTGGAGAGTTCACACTGACAACTGCTACAACAATCCACCACTCACACAGCTTACTGTGAGTGGTGCTTACCAGGGAAATAAAATAGAAAGCTTCTTTATATTTAATATGCATAGCTTAAAGAAACCCCCCTGGAGCATGCTGTGGAAATTCACCCTGCCCAGCAGAGGGATGAAATGAGAGAAGCAAAAGGCAATCTGCCTAATTTACTCCATCTATAAGGGAGCAGCCCTGGTTAGTGTTGCCTTCTCTCACCTAGTTTGTTGCAAGGCCCAAATTAGAACAAAAAAAAAAAA
>VZSZ01002495.1:147708-169737 GCA_013398815.1 Ibidorhyncha struthersii
AAGAAAAAGAAGCAAACCCAAACCCCCACCCTCCCCCCCAAATAAAACTCCACAATGAAGCCAGGCACAGCTTACCTAGAGTTAACATCTGTGTGAGAAATGTTTTTCATAGTTAGCTTACCAAGTTATATCTACCATAAATACTAATCATTCTGCTAAGACATCAGATGACACGACTTAAGCACAGTTAGTACATTGAAGACTTAAATGCAAGGACAAAAGTGAAGATATTTTCCCCCTTTTAATTCTCTTTAAGCAGCATCTTCATGGCTATTTTTGTTATCCTTCCACCACCCTGTGAAAAATCAAAGATCAATGCATTCATAAAGGCCGATGCATTGCACATGCATCATGACAGAATACAGAACTCTAATTTCCAAAGACATTCTCATGAATAACTGAGAGGGTGATATTTCTAGACTAATATCCATTAACAGTCAGGATTACGTCATCTTACAGCATAGCTGAGCAGACTAGAAAGAGTTTCTGTAGAACTGCACAGTTTTTATTTCTTCCTTGATGCAGTTGAAGGACAGGGCAAGGAAAACAAAACATCGAGGCAAAAGATTAAAAATTCAGAGCATCTAAAAGATGATCATCTCCATTTTAAACAAAATACAAATTAGCCTTTTTACTGTTTGAATGGCAGTAATTGCTATAATCGCAGTTCTACAACTCTATCCATTCTATTTCTGTTCCCTCACGCTCTTTCTTCAAAAGAATTTCACATTTCAAACTGAAGTTTCCTAGGAAGTAGGAGGTTTTTTCTTTTTGTTACCTTACACCTGTGTGTATACAGCAGTTTTAGAATGCCAACTCCTGAACTTGTCTCCTTAAGTTGGCTAATTACGCATTCAAATTGGAGAAAGTGCATCCACAAATCTGGAAAGAGATGCGTCAAACTGGACTGTATTAACCAATGGGTTTTCTGCATTTTGTTGATTTAAAAAGATACAGGAGTAAGGGTCTGAGGAAAAAGAATTCCCTAATAACCATCCTTTATAAACAGGCACTTCTGCATCCTTGAAGGTTTTAAACTTATTGCAGAAATTTCTTCTATGGCTTGTGTCAGATATCTAGCATGACCACCGTGACTCAACAACCTGTCCCGTGCTAGACACTAGGCAACAGCATCACGGCCCACCCTCTTCATTGCTCCCAGCCACATGCTCCCACTGCCTACTTTGAGCTGGCTCTGGCACTCATCTGATCCTACATTCACAACTCACTGAAGAGAGCAGAAAGACAAACTCAGCAGAAGAATATATATCTGACAGGTCAGCTGCTTGACCTGGATTACCTTGCAATTAGATACTAGCACCAGTGCTACGGATGGGGCACCAGTGCACCAGTAGGGAGAGGAGGGAAAAACCTCCCCCTTTCAACAGTGATGTGCTGTGAAATCAGCTCGGTCAAACTGAAACTGTACTCTAAGACACTCACCAGCTGCTTGATGTTTGAAAAGGTCATTAAGTGATAAGGGAAGGTGCCTTCCAGAGAAGGACCATGTTTAAAAAAGCCTGCTCAAGAGAACTAGGACTTGGGGGGTGGGGGAAGGCAAAAAAAAACCACATGGAATGAGCAACAACAGGACTTGTATAGAAGTACTCGTTCCTCTGGGAGATGCTCTTATAAAGTGCTCTCTCTATAAACAGAGATAAGTGATACTACCAAAATCTGCAGAAACTATAAGTGTGCTACATTTGAGACCCAGCAAAAGTCTAAGAGAAAATACAGTTAATGTAATGGTCTTTAGATTCCTACTTATACAGGAAACACTACCAAACTGACACCTTCTGAAGACTAAACAGAAGAATCAAAAATAATAATAAAAAAGAATAAAATAACTGGGTACCACAGGGAGAAGAAGGCAAGGAAAGACTCTTCCAGTGCCTAGACATCATTGCCAACGCAGCACACATGCCATTGACAGCTCGATGGTTTGGGTGGTTTGATGCAGTAAGTTTGGTTATCATGACAGCCATCTCCCTCATTACTGCTTCTTATACAGCTGGACTAATACATAACAGCCTCTTGAAAGCTTGAGATCCAATCTGCAGGTTTAGGGTGTGTTTGCATGGTAAGCAAGCAGAATTGTTCTTCAAAGAGAAGCTAGCTGACTACTCCTGAATGGAAATGCTGTACAGTAGTCAAATGAAAGAGTTGGATAGAGGTATTTTCCCGACAAAAGCTGTTTCATACCTTGTGTTATGCTTTGGAGTCATTTGTGAATTGAGGACACCAACCTGGCTGTTTCTGCCTCATGTAAAATGACATATATATGGATAAAATTAGGTTGAGAAAGTTACTACAGATAGCATGGACTAATTCTGTGCATGTGCAGAGCAGCTGAAGAGGCAGTTATCCTCTTAAGCATTCAGTTGTCTCTCAATTAACAACCATTTCACTTTCATTATAAAAAGAGTATTCTGAGCTCTAAACTCCTAGTCCTTATCAATTCAGATATTATATTTCAGCTAATAGCACAATTCATATGCTTGACTTAAGATTATGATCTTGACCTGCTTTTAAAGATATACATCAACTTTATGGTAACTGAAGCACTGTATATGCAGATAATGTTTGTATCAGTCAAAGTATAAAGGGGAAAAAGAAGCCAAAACCACAAAACCCCCATATCACATAAACAGAACTGACATTAAAAAAAATTACATTTAGATAAACTTTTTATTCTTTTACTTGATGCATTAGATACTTAAATGGAAATATACTTACTGCTCTTTTTCTGGAACAACCTGTAATCCAAGGCACAGTAAGGTTTCCTGAAATCTGTAGAAAGGAAGGGGGAAAACAGACAGAAAACAATAACAGCTTAGGTTGCTATGATAGCTAATTCTGAGCAGCTTTCACAGACTTCAATATTCTGCATTCAATTCTGATAGGAATGTCTTTAAAACAGGTTAAGATTTAAAAGCAAAAGAAAGTCACACTGAGCTTTACTGTTGCTAGACTGAAAACAAAATACTGTTTCTCTGGGTGAGGGTAAGATAACACGGTGGCAACTCAAGTGTTTCTGTACTTCTGCTATCTCAAAACTTGTAATTCAGAACACCAGTTCTCATCTTCAATCTGTCACAAAACTGGTAAGATTAAGCAGACTGGAGTTAGACAAGGGCCCAACGTCTGACAGAACTCCTGTCACAGATTTTTCAACTACATCAGTTAAACTTTCAGAAAACAATACTATCATGTTAGTAACTGAACTATTCAATGTCAGATATTAAGGATTTGCATATTAGCAGAAAAACTTGGGAGATAAGGCTGGAGAAGGAAGGGGAAGGGGTATGAAGGCAAAGGTTAGCTGCCTTGATTCCCATTGCTTCTCCATCATTGTCTATCCAGAGATAAAATCTTGGACTGTTTTCCCTGGCCATCTGAAATGTGTCATAGCCTGGAATATTTTAGGCTTATTTAGGATTCCATGTTCATCTTCTGCTGCAGACAAGCAATTCTTGAGAGACTAAACATAGCTCTTGAGAGATTAATCAATCTCAAGTCATTATACGCACTATATATGTGAGGAAGAAAAATCTACGCACTTCTGCTGACTATCAAACTACGCTAATAGTTTTTGTATTTGGGAAGTGCTCTACTAATGAATCTTGCAGCATGAGCATAATCAAATATAGAATACCTAGTACAGTTTGTCTAGTGTACAGGCACATAAGATACTTTTATTCTTCAACCTTTTAGCTGGAAGCGCTTGGAGGTTACCTAAGGTCAGACACTTTCTGATGACAGCACAAGGCGGGTTGAAGTGGGCTAGAGATAAACACTCTCCCCTCCTAAGGGCAAGTCTACATCAGCTTTTGTGTCTAAAATACTAATTTCTTAGTTGCGCGCACACACACATTTTAGAAATTCCATATAAACAAGTTACATCTATTATAATTCTATATGCCACACAACAGCATCTCATGACAGAATCCACTGTAGATGTGTCCTCAGTATCCACCCAGATGGCTCCTCTTCACAAATTTAAAGTGAGGCTACAGAAAAAAGTGCTTTTCTATGTGAATAAAGCAATTAGTCTGGTAGAGAATTAACAGTTAGTTGGAGGACAAACACACAGGTATGATGCCAAATACAATCAAGTTTATCTCACTGTAACTTCCTGAAAGACAGTATTCTAAACTGGCTCTATAAAAAAAGCACAAGGGTTGGGTTTTTTTGGGGGGTGTTTATTTTTTGAGTGAGATGGATAGTTATCCTGCATCCACAGGTGTAACTCCAGTCCTAGTCCAACTGGGACACCTACCATGAGTTGCAAAAATGACCACCTGAAATGATCATCTCAGGAAAGATACAGTGTCAGAAACGACAACTCTGGCAGATGACAGAGAGAGTTCAAAGGTACTGCAACACCTGTGTATTGCCAATGCCGTACCTTAATTAAAGTGGTTACACTGTATGAGGTCCCTACATAATCTTTTCCCAATTTACCTGTAGATTTACTGTCCCAAATTCAGTACACTGGAACAAACCAAGAGCCCCAACCCAGTCCCGGCTGCTGTGTGTCCCCACATCACTTCGGGCCACGCGCAGTGTTTTTGTGGCCTGCTCACAGCTGCTGTCCCCACCGCAGCCCCACAGGCTCTCTGCGTTCCCGCGGATGGAATTATTTCATCCCAGAAATAAAGTGTAGGCAACTCCTGTGACAAAGGTAACTCCGCTGCTGTTACATGAGTGAGTGTCAGGACACATTTTGTTCAAGTCTCTTCAAAGACGACCACATTGCTTGCCCTAGCAAAAAGCTGTGCTACCCAAAGTTAGCAAGAAAGTCCTCCTCTTGCCCTCAAATATAATCCCTTTGAAACATTAAAAAAAAAAAAAAAAAAAAAGTACCATTTCCTCAAATACAGCAAACTTGCAGCTCATTCATATAAAGCAGGATCCTTAAACTGAAGTGTAAAAATAAATAAGTATATAATATATCTATATCTTATTCTGACGTAGTGGCTGCAAGGCTTAGGATTTTCCCTTGAAGACGACAGGGCTAAATTAGATAGCTGTGCTTCAGTGTGTATAACAAAGTAATTAAAAATACACATACTTTCAACAGAACTTTTGTCCCTTAGGGTTGGGGGGGGAAACCAAGACTAAATCACAATTCACCCTTGAAAACCAGCAAGAACAACCGCACTACTTCAATACGCTTAAAGCCAAACTAAGAAAAGCAAGTAAGTTGAACAATTTGTTTACTGAAACTGCTCAGGCATTAAAATTGATCACTTTATTAAATTTACTCTTAAGTTACACTAACATGAGTTTGATTAATTGAACCAGTAAGGAAGCTATAACTAATTGCTCATTAGATACCATACCAACGTACAACAGTAATTACTTCATCAAAACACAAATCACATAGTCCTGACTTTGAAGAAGCCATCTGCTTGGATGTTTAACTACTCCAATAATCATGTAGCTCAGGTTTAATCTATTTTTAAATTTAGGACTATTTTGCTAAGTTTAAGGATTTTCATTCCTACGCTGATGGATAAATTGCCTAAACACAGGCAATAAAATTAACAAGAACTGACTACACACAAAAGAAGTGTCATCCTGCATAAGTCTTATCTGTTACAAAAATCTGTGTCTCTGGAATTTTTATGAATAAAAATTAAGCTATAAGGGGATTATTAAGCTGTACAAAGAGTGTCTACATGAAATAGTCATACTAGACTTAATTTTAAGGGGAGAACTTGGAGGAGGGGGTTAAAGTAGTGCAGAACTGATGATTTCAACAATACGTTATGAGCCTAGTGGGGTACGCTATTTGTTACAGATTACTTTGAAGGCAGTAGGTGAACTTTTCTTGTCAACATGATAAATGAGTGTAGGAAGTGTCACTGTTATACACTGACACCTCTTAAGATACAGAACTTACTTTTGCATTGTTCTGGAACGTGCTAAAAACTCTCAGCAAGGAACACAGTGATCTGGAGAAATCAGCATCGTTGTTTCTTCAAAGTACCGTGGGATCTGGCCACGCTGCAGGACACCATTCCTCTGCAGCTTCCACAGAGCCATGATATGATATGCCCTGACCCCACAGCTTTTGCCTTCCCTTATAATTTCTCTAAATACTGAAGAGCATAAGCTCAGAGGTTCACAGCACGAAGGCAATACGTGAATTAATAGCAAGCTGCCCATTTTTTCCAAGGCTTAAAATTGTGGAAGGGCAAGGGATACCATGGGAAATAGGAGCTCCCTCAATCCAAGGTGCATTCCCAAATCCACAGAACAGGGTCTCTGAGAGACAGGCGTGGAAGTCCAATAGATGAGTTCCTCACTTACCAAAATAAATAGGTATGTTATTATAACAGGGGAAAGAAAAAAAAAAAAAAAAAACAACACAAAACCAAAACTAAGTTACAGAGATCTCCTTACTGATCCGTATCACACCACATTGACAGATAAAATATCACCTACCATGCACCGTTCTAGCTATTTAAAAAGACTCTGTCCCTACCTCCAAAAAAATCCTAAATCAAAGTTATTTCAAATTTCTTTAAAAGATTCAAAAAAGTAGTAAGAACTAAATCTTACTGATGCTTTTTCAAGAGTGAAACAAAGTACCAAGAGCACACAGCTGCAGGTATCAATAATATATTTCACTTCATGAAACTTAGAGAAAAATTTCCTTAACTACCATGTGCACTTTTGCAGCTTTACCAGCCCTTCATTGAACAGCTGTGCACATTTACAGCTCTTCTCCTATGAAACTGGGACGTCAAAAGTAAACAGCATTTAATGAATTTTATAACCCAAGTAAGAACACTAATAGCAAGTACTAACAGACTGAGAGAAGGGAGAAAGGGAAAGAACAGCTCATCTAAAGTGCTCAGCTTAGAAAAGGTGATAAATAAGAATTGCAGATGTCCCATCTACTTCATAGAATCTACTCCAGAGCATATATGCTCCTCAAACCTCAGGTTTATCAAGAAAAGCAATAATTCTGGTGAAAAGTGGCAATTACTCGGACTCAAAAGCTTTCTTTCAAATCCTGACACGAGACAGGAACAAGTCAGAAATAAAGAAAAAACAAAACCTCCCAAAACACTTCACAGAATATTGTTCCCTACACTAGTGAGTGATGCACATGAAGAGATGGCATATTGTTTACATGGTTCACTTTCAGGATAAATTAAAGAGGTAATAACAGGCAAATGCACAAAGGTAACACACACAGTATCACATCCTGTAAGTCTTAAGATTTTTATCTCAGTGTCTCTAGACTGTGTCATGCCAGATGGCATAAAAAGCCATGAACAAAAATCAATTTGAATGTTTCCTGCACAACTCTCTCTCCTCTAGTCACAACAAAAAAATAAAAAGTGTCAGTGTTGTAGCTTCTTCTGAACATCTTTTAGTTCTTCAGTTATCTGCATTTAATTTTCTCCTGTCTGTATCACTGAAGGACACTATTACAGGATGAGGACATAATGGGATGAATGGAAAAGCAATTTTGAATTCGATGCTGCAGAAGTGGAAGAATACTTGCTCACCTCGTGCCTCCCATTATCTTAACTAGCTTGCAGGCAATCCTAATCCTTAAGAGAAAACAAGTCCAAGAGATTGGCAACTGCACAGAGGGTACAGGCAGTGTTGATGGAAGAGCTAATCCAAGCTGACATTAATAAGGGCAAGCAACTGTACAGCACACAACTGACAGCACGATCCCATGTTCTGCCCTGTGCCACATGCGAAGTATGTCTACAGAGGAAGAACCAAGGGTATGGCTGCGACATGTGCTGGCAAGCTGTGCCAGGACATCACAGACTTTAGCATGCATCAGCAGTCATAGGTATGATCCTCTTGTAACCAAAGTTTTATTGAATATACGAAGCCCACACAGATCTTTAACATACGGGTATCCACTGCAGCCATGGGCTCAGCCATACATATAGGAGTGTGACCATACTATAGCCCTACCTGCACTTTTGCTTAAGAAGCAATTATCTCTACTGAAAGATGGAAATGGAGCACAGCTTTCAGAAAGACGAACCCGTCGCTTATTAGCTACCAATTTTCAAAGAAAACAATACTTATCTACAACCTTGTCTTCAAAGTTTGAAGACAGATAAATTGACGGATTACCTGGTAATTATTTTGGTTTTGTGACAGCCTCAGTTGACTTGAAGATGTGAAATGAGGAGAAAAGGTACTTCTTGATGGATTAGCACTGTTATATAACGTGCTGGATGTTGTATGTAATGAGGTCCGTGCAGGCAAGTGGTAGTCTCTGTTATGATAGAGAATACTGTCAGGCACGTCCCTGGCATTCACTATCTGTGAACTACAGCTCACATTTCTTCCTGGCCCAGACAAGGCTGCACTTTGGTTCTCTACTCGAACAGAACTGCTGCTTTCACAGTATCTTGAATAGCTTTGTATTTGTGCCCCCATGGATGCTAGTTCTTCTTCTCTAGCATATTCGTCATCCACGTCTCCAGTTTCCATCGCGATGGACAGACAGCTGCCTTCCACTGAGCAATGCTTCTGCGTTGCACTTCCTCCCACAATTCTTGTAGGTTGATCTGTAACCGCCAGAGAAAACACTTCACGGATTTCCAGGTTTTGCGTGCTACAAGAAGGGTCCCTGGTATTAGCCCTTTGTCCAGGGGGCACATGCGATGTGAGACCCGCATGATCCGTTTTTTGTAACCTTTGACATCCCACGGTTTCAGCTTTACAGGGTCTATGGCATATCATAGGTTTCTGAGGTAACACCAACTCTGCGGTCTGGACTGATGAACCACCATAGCTTTTTTTAGTGTGACTATATATGGAGTTCGCAGAATTTAGTACGCTTGTTTGCCTAGATAAAATAATAGTCTTTTCTCCTACTAACAGGGAAGCATTTTTACAATGTGGTACTTGTCGTCCTATAGGGATGTGCTGCTGATGAAACTCTGTATCACTTTTTCCTGGTAGTCGTGGAATAGAAGTTTTATGTATTTCTGCCATTGAAGTGTTTGCCTGTTTGGTGGATCCTTGCCTACTGGATGAACTAGCAGGACTGTATATACCAGTAACTATTACATCGTTATTAGATGAGGTCCAAGAAGACTGCTGACTTTGGGATCGAGCAATATTTACCACATTTCTAACTGCTGCTTCTGGAGGTACTGAGGGAGTGGTAGGGACAGTCCCTGGGGGAGTGCCTCCAGATTCTACAGCACTCTTGCTGCTCATCTTCCTTCGTTTATTGCCAACCCACGTCTGCAAACAACAAACAACAACGACAACAAAAAGAAAACAAAGCATTAAATAAGCAGAAAAATTAGGCAATTCCATTTTTAAGCAGATCTGATGAAATGTTGTGTTCAAGACCTCAGTTTACAAATATGTACATCATTTACTGATTATGCAGTGTCTGAACAATACACAGTGGAAATCGATACCTCTCATACTTGGGATTCATACAGTAATATACGTGAGAACCCCAGTCACAATTCCAAAGCCGCAGTTTCTCAAATATCCTGAGACTGTATCATGCCTCCTGTCCCAAAGTTACCCTTAAGATTTATTTCATTGAGACCACTGTGACTAATTCCCCCAAATTTAAGTTTTTAATATTTAGCACCTTGGGATGTAGAACCATCACTGAGGTATGTAGCTAAACTTTTGCAACCAAATAACTGAGATATGTGACCTTCAAAACTGCCTTGAACAGATACTGCCAATTCTTGAATTTAGAAGACAGAAGAAAAAGAAGAACTCTATTAGACAACTACAAGACAATTTTGTGAAGTATTTAGAGCTATGGACCAATTCCTCCTCTGCCAGCTGCACAAATCAAGATCTGACATCGAAACCTGCTTTTGAAAGACACTGATAGACAAGATTAGGACTATCAGGATTTGACTCCAACAGAAGTTTGCTATTATGGACATTTCTGAAAGTGACAATGACGGGATATGGTTTTGTATAAAAGATACTAGAGGAAAAACTAAAAAAAAAAATCCATGATTTGTGGCAGTTGTGCAACTGTGCACAGGTTAAAATGTACTGCTGTTTTAAACACACAGGAAAGCCTGTCCTGCAAGTAACACATTAAGATATAGCTAAAAGAACTGAAGGGGAAACATTAACTTCAGTATTTCAAGACAAAGAGAGTTAATCTGGTGGAAGAATCAGATCTAACACTGGAAGCCTAAGCACCACCTAACTATTCCTGGCCATCTTCATGATCAGAGAGACAAGACTTGCTCAGTTCTTTCACCCACAGTACATCTGTACTGAATGTGAGGGCATAAGTGAGCAGGATACAAGTGCTAAAGAAGGAAAAATAAGCTTTGCATCTGATTATACTGGTTATGAAAATGATCAGATACCCATATAGAGATACGGTGAAACAGTTTTTTGCACCACTCTGGATGTCATCTACTGCACCCCTAAAACCAAACCAAAGCAAGATCTCAATGTTCAGCAACCCAAACCCGTTGATTTAATCAATAAACTCCCTCACCCTGCAACAAGAAAACTGCACTGAGTACCTATCTTGGTTTCCATCTCATCACATGAAAGGAGGAAAGCTTCCTTCACATACTGATACCTGCTAAGGAAGTAAACATGTATCTACAGGAAAATACACATCCCTGCCATACAGAAGTATGCTTAAGTTCCCATGCCATTCTACTCATATTTGTTGTAAAATTTTACAAAATGCCTAATTTGAGGCATGAGTTGCTGCATGGAGTAAAATCTCAGTTACTAGGGATCATTTTTTTCTCAAAAGCAAGTTTAAATACAGAAATCACAGCCACAGTTCTCAAGTTACTTTCCTTTATTGCATAAAACACATTTAGGAGATCAAATTATTTTTTCAGTTCTGCTCAGTCAGTAAACTCTCAAGATAGAAATTATAATTAGAGACAGTGCAAATTTTGGACCAGGAAAAGAGATTTCATCCCAAACTTTTCCAACTGTATAAAACCAAAATCTGAAGGTTTTCCTCCATTTTCCTGAAGAGAAATGCATTCAGAAAAATGCACATAACTTACTAGCAGTACTATTCACTTGGGATTAAAGTGCAGTTTCGTGAGACAGCACACATCTGATTTGCCACTGCTGAAAGAGTCCCGTTCTCCTGACCATGTCCCCAGCTTCTTACTCCCACCATTCATCCCAAAGCACCCACCTGAAGGATCAGTGAGTGCAACTCCCTCAAAAAGCATAAAACTGAATTGGAAAAAAAAAAAAAAGTTTTGGTAAGGTTAGCAAATTTAACTGGGTTACTCTGAAATTGAATAAATGAGATGATCAGCACAAGAAGACAGGAGAGAAAGAATTGCACAGCTGGGAGAAGGGAAAGAGTACAAACCCTATTTTTAGCACTGTGAGACATTAGTACTGAGAAGAATTATGTAAAACTATACCCTTAGGCTGAAAGGGAAGCTCCACACCATTACTACCTTGATGGTCATGGTAGTAGTTTGGGATGCTACAAAGAAATCATTAAGTATCCTAAGAAAAGGGACACAAATCTTTGTTTCAATCAAATTCCCCAACTAGTAAGTTTTGGGAGCCCTTTCACTGACACTGGAAGCATTACTGAAATTGTTAACTATTATTTAGGAGGAGGAGAAGCTCCCAGAAGAGATGATACATTGAAAGTCCAGCTCTTAAGAAAATTACATGGAATTTAAGAGACTCTGATTTTACATTCCCAGTTTGAACAAGGCAGAGCTGGAACTTCAGACTGTCCTACAATCCAGACACACACCACAGAGGGACTGTCAGTGGTGCCTGGCCATTAGTTTTGACCAGAAGGTCTATCCTAAATCTGAAAATAAAGTGTCCTCGGGAAACCTTTGAAGAGGTGTAAAAGACTAACAAAGCTGTAACTCTTCTGCTATCTGCTGCTGTACTATGGGGAGAACCCCACACCACCTCCCTGATCACTGCTCCCAGCACTCAGTGATACTATGAAAATCAAACTTTGAGAACTTTTGCACTTGATAACATCACATTGCTCACATTTCACATAAAGACAAAAAACAACCAGCAGAAGTATGCTAATATTAATGAACGAAACCAGGCCATTCAACCCTGATGTAGCTAGAATACACATCTGTTAAATTTGAAGAGGGCCAGATTTTTTTCCCCATTTCCTAATTCTGAAAGGGAGAACATATCTTTCTGTATTGCAGTAATAATCTGTAGAGGTTTATATCAAATCATAAATAGGACTTTTATTTTTTTCCAACCCAGCTCAAGATTGGAAAGACTGGATATAGTTCTATGGGAAAAGGCTAGAGAAGTCCTGATTCGGGGAAAGAATATATTCATAGAGTGATGACATTTTAATTATAACAGTTACATTTAGGGAATTCATGTTCCTATTATAGTCATAGCTGCAAGTGCCAGCTGCAACCCAAGTATCATTTTGCTAGACATTGTGCAAAGAAGTACTAATCTCTGTCCAAGAGTTTTATAGGAAAAAAAAGAAAAAGGGGGGGGGGGGAGGAAAGGCAGGAAGGAGGGGTGTAAAGAAGAGAACGGTAAGATCATGCAAAAATATTACAAATGCAGGAAAAACGCTGTGCCTGTTTTCACTGCACCTCACAAGTAGGAAGAAAGTTTAATTATTGCAAATAAGGGCTTAGTAAGGGAAGAAAACTAAAGGAAAAAGGTCATGATACATTATTGGAGTAAGGGAAACAGAGGGAAAGGGAAATATGAAGATGGAGAATGAATGACTACAAATAGAGGAGAGACTGGCTGCCTCCTCTAGGTCCTTCAATCAGAATAAAAATAGAAAAACAGCCCCTGACTGCATCATCAGCATCCAGATTCCTGTTACAACTGTTTGTCTGTTCCAGGGAGTCTGAATTTCTGGCTGACTTTCAGAACTTCCCACCACCTAGAGCTGAGAAAGTAAGTTTTAGTAATTGCAGAGTATTTTGAGGGAGGGGAATCCAGGTAAAAATTAGGGAGCAGGAAGGGTTGTTATTGTCAATATACCACTGGTACACCACTTAAAAAAAAACTAGAGTAGTTTTACTTCTTCCTCTTCAGTGTCCAGCATTGCAGCAACTCCTGGTAGCTCCACTACCATTGTTTTTTTTTCAGCTAATGCTTCATGATTTCTATTTCTGCTCTGAGACAACAACCATTTTGTTGTCTAGTGTTTCACAAAGGGATTATTATTTCCCTTCCTGTGGAATTCATACACTTTGGAAGAGCTCCTGTTAGTACTAGTGACATTCTTCTTTCATAAGAAAAGAATGTACTCACTGTAAATAACCACGAGGGCCCAAAATATTTATGATTGTAATATGGAATACAAGTGTGACAGTGTGTCAAAAGAAATACTTCCACAATTATTCCCCCAAATACATTACATTATAAAATTTGTTTAACTTAAGAATAGTTTCCTAATAACATGACCTTTCTTTGATACAATACATCGCCCAAGGTTTCTATAGGGCAGACTAATTTGCAATTTAATAAATAAAAACAAACAAAAAAAAACCCAAACCAAAACACCATCAAAGACAAACAACCACCAAAAAAACCCCAAACAAACAAAAAATCACTCCTTGTGCAATCCAGGCCCCTGCTAAATACCGCAATCATGTGAAGACATTTCAGTGAAAACAAACTATAAGCAGGCTCACTGGATAAAAATGAATGTCACACACGCATACTGAAGTCTGATTTAAGACAAGTATGAAGTTAGAGACTCCAGTCCTCTACAGATATTTTATGTAAAGAAATGAATGTGTATAACTTTAACATACAAATTTGGAAGGCCTCAGTACTTACCCTGACTACACTGAAGTCCAGTTTAGTTTCTTGTGCACACTGTAATATGAGCTGAAAGCAATTTTTACTTTGATTTGTCATTCCATTTTCATAATAACGCTGTAATATCCTTTGTTGTTCTACAGTAAATACAGAACGCAGATTCATCTAAAAATAAAAGAAGATACTCTGAAAGTTGGAATAAAAACTGTAATACTTGCAGAATGCACAGGCTCTCATTTATGCTCATTGTGATAACACTAAGGGTCGACATGTTTTCTTTACAGAGTCCTTTACCAACACTTTTACTTACTTTCCAAAAGAAACCCTGTTACAGTCAGCATTAGTGATTCCTTTGTGATAGACTCAAGTTGACCAGGTGAACTACATGTTTGGAACAGCACTGACAGCCTTTCATAGATAAATAAATATTACATTGTGTTACTAAGTCCCAAGAGCCTCTAGTCTCAAAGAAAAAGTTTCTCCCTTAAAAAAAGAACATAATAAAGGCAGTAGGCAAAACAGAGTAACACCAGTAACTCCAACAATATTGGCACTTCTGTTTCCCCTCCCCTACCAAAAAAAAAACAAACAACAAAAAAAAAGTCAAAACCTGAGATAAATAAAGGTGACTGTTCAGCAGTTTCCATGGTCTCCAACTTCAGCAAATGCTACACTCCATTATGGCTGGTCATGCTACTCCTTCTGCTGCATCAGCACTGGCACTTCCCAGCTGCAAAGTCACAAAGATCAAGGACCAGAACCAAAGACCAGCTCAGGAAAAAAACCCAAAGAGAGAGCTTTAGGCAGTTCTGGTCCAGCCCACTGCAGTGCTAATGCTCTAATATTAACATGAAGAAGGGACCACCCAAATCACAGCCTGCTTATAAAGGTTCAAGCTACTGTGAAACTGTACCCTGATACTAGAAATCATGCTTTTTAAGAACACTTAAGAGTTGTTTTACAGGGTATAAGCCAATGCTGGCTACATGACCTCAGGATGCATTCCTGGCCCTTTGCTTTATCCAAAGCTGTGCCGAGTTTTTCAGCGTGCTCAACCAGAATGAAGAGACACACGCTCCACCCAGGCTAACAGCAACTCTTCAGGTCTTGTTTTCAGCCTGCTGAGCCAGCTCAGCACTGGGTCCCCTCATGAGAGCTTCGCTGTGGGGGACAGGGTGGACAGGGACCGGGCAGCCACTCCAGTGGTCCAGGCCCCTGGGCACCCATGGGCTCTGCTGTGGAGCAGGACTCCCCCTGCAAGCCTGCCCTTCGTCCCACGCACTCCTCACGGTGTGGCCCCATGGTGAGCATCGCCCCATGGCCGGCCATAAGAGAAACTCTTCACCGCACCCCCGCCAGGCCATGCCCGGCCAGGCTCAGCGCAGGGCTATTCTGGGCCACAGCAGAGGCGGGAGGCAGCCAGGGACTGGGTAGCCTCAGCAGCAGCAGGTTGATGAACACGTTAAACCAGACACAGCTTTGTTACGTGTGAAAATTCACACCTAGCTTGGAAAAGGCAAACAGCTGAATATTATTACTAAGTACAGAACTGACTCCCTAATGGCAAACTGAAGCTTTATGCTTTGTTATGTCATCTATACAGGCAAATAATATAATCCTCTGGTTACACGTAAGAAAAGAAGAGCCCCGTCATCAAAGGATTGAGCCTTTATTTTGTCCAAAAAAGGAGGCCTCCAGCTGACACACCGCAAGCGCTGGCCAGGAACAACTTGCATCTGACTGTCTCAGAAAGCAAAAAAGTCACCAGCCACAAGCTCTTTTTAATACTTTCAGTACATGTATCAAAATAATGCAGAACAAACTAAAAAGTAAGAAACCGTACCATCATCTTGTAGGAAAATAAAGGGGATGAGGGAACCCTTTGTAGCTACCAAGCTTTTACTTACTACTTTTGGAAATTTTGGATGAAAAGAAGGAGAGTAGCAGTATACTTAACAATTCTATTTGCTCTAAATTAGAAGCAGTTCTTGTGCAAAGATTAAGAGCTCAAAAGCATGAGCAGACACCCAACTCCTTTCACATTATTAATCAAGATGATTATACTATTTAATGGTAATGGTTGCTAGAGTATGACGGGCCTCTATAAAGAAAAAGATTAATATCTAGGATTTGGAGTAAAATGCTTGTAGGCTAGAGCTTTGATTTCAGTGTTTACTTTCCTCTATATGTCAACAGACAATAGAAAAATCACTAACTACCAATTTGTAAAAATTACTGGTTTTTTTCAATAATACTTAAAACAGAATATGATTTTTCAATCCCATCTTTACCTCTGCTCTCAATTCTTATTTACCTTCTCAATCTAGTGCACTAATAAATGCAGCACTACCAGCTGCATCACAAATCAGGCTTTGCCCGAGTTACACCTCCCCCAGAATGTGTATTCGGTCACAGTCAGAGCTGGGCAAAAGAGACTCTTGCTCTGAATACTCTGCTGTTTAAAGAAATTTATAGCAAGCAACTGAAGAGACAATTATTAGTGCATTAACTAATCAATAAAGTTCATACAAATCTACTTTATAAAGTTAAGAACTGTCTTCAGATCTCTCATGTGGATATACATGATGATGCAGTCACCAAATGATTCATGCTACTTTTTAAAGAATATTAAGAGTTAATTTTGTGATTCCTTTTCCTCCTGCACAATTGGCAGGACCCAGCTTACACTTCTGTGTCTACTACTCTTTCAGTACCAGTGGTCCTGTTTTATTTAGTTAAGATCAGTTCCCACAAATGACCTCATCAGAAATAGTCATGAACCTTCTACCTTTCCAGGTCTAGATGAAGTCTGTCATCCAATAGCTCCAGCATTTCTATATATAGGCTCATCAAAAAGAAGCATGCTCTCCAAATATTTTATCAACTGCAATGAAGACTCCTCCAATTGCAAGATAAACTTTTAGAACCAGACCTGATGACCTGCAAGTGAAGATGTGTGTCAGGTCCTTGACACATTTTTTAATTATGTGGATTTCTGTATCCAAAGTTACTTCTCTGTTAAAATACTTTCATTGGTGTATTTCACATCTGTAGTTTAGATAAGGACAAAGTGGAACATTTTGATGAAATCTCTTGATCTTCAGATAAACCTGTATGTATTGCATGACAGACTTCCCTAAGCTCAAGCGAGGTCATTGTCTTGTTTAATAAACAACTCATTTTTGTAGTTTATTTCAATCATTTGTAAACTACACCTGCCAACCCAAATATTGGTAAGATTCCTTAGTAACTTCTGTCTTGAATCCACTCAAGTACAGCTCAGAAGATCTGTGCAGTGACCATCAGAAACTGATTTAAATAAGTAGATTGCAGGACCCTACAAACACAAAGTTATGGAAGCTGAGTCACAACTTGAGTTTATATTCCAACATCTAAACTTTCAAATAAGCAGGTGAGAATTTATTAATGCTTTTTCTGTTTTAAATGTACTGAATCCTAAATCAATAGACAGTTCTGTACCATTTCCCACTGCCCCACCTATTCACACACATATGTACCAGAACTACGGATGGGACATTAAGATATTCTTAAAATATCATTAGCTACCCTGCTATGTAAATCAGTCTTACTCATTCTGCTCTGCCAATTAATTCCCCCATTTTTTAAAAAAAAAAAAAACAACAAACTGCCTTTTACCAGAGGCCACAGAAAGCTAGGGGTAAATTGCAGAATAAACCAGAGCACACACATAGTGTTCAGCAGGGCTATGCAGGCAGCTACATCTGCCCAACAGCAAGCTTGGTTCAAATTCTACTCAAAATATTGAAATCAAAGCAAAATAACCAAACCCCTGGATCCACAGGTCCACTACAACAAGCCATTCTATTACATCCCATAATACTTTGAACTACGCCACAGTTGCTTGGTGTAACGTCGTTATTAACAAGCAGATGTTAAGCTCCAGACAGCATAGAAGCGATGGATAACCTCAACACACAGCACTGATGCCTGGACTACAGCCCCAATAAACCCATCCCGCCCCCAGGAAGCTGCAGGTGGTTTTTGCTGTTTGGGTTGCAGATGTAGCACAGCCTCGCAAGACGTGCTCTGGTCATAGCTGGGCAGGAAATACAACTTCGCATGAAGATCTTGGATTACACACAACAAGAGAAAGGAAATTAAGAATCATAAGGTTTTTTGCTTTTTAACTGCCTACATAATAATTTCTAACTAGATATGAAAGATCACAAGGTTATTACTACTGTTTCTACTGCTAATAGCAATCTCCAAGCATTCAATCTCAATACCCCAAGACAAAACAATAAATGGCATACTGATTTCACACTAGTGTGTAGGACATTTGGCAATATTCCTTCTCTTACAGGTTAAAAGCCCACTGATAGTATGTCATCTGTAAAGTTCAGGTGGAAATCAGTTTGCTATCAGCAGTACTTAAGTGCTCATTTAGAATATTTAAACCAGTACCCTGTGTTGAATAAACCAATTAGTAGATGTTTGGAAGCTCCACTAGAAAGCCACAAAGTTCAAAGGCATCACATTAATCTATGGAGAGCTGACTCTGCATATCCCATCTTCACAGTTAACAAGTTTTGCTCACTTTCCTCACCTGGCAGACCTAGCACTTTTTCTACATTACGTACATTGAGCATTCAAACATCTATAAGAGCATAACGTTACTGTCTCTGAGACCAGATTAATACAGGTTAATACTAGATTCAAAGGATTACACTGGTTTTAAGGCTGTGGGTTGGGTTTTTTTTGAGAAGTGTAGCTATGAAAGTTGATGCTGAACAGGTTACACCAAACAAGATATTAATTCTTACATTTTCTCTAATATAGGAGATCCCTGACAGTCAGTGGAAATATATACAAACTAAAGATAACTTACAAAGTGCTGGCATTACTAAGCAGTAAGGTAGCTGCATTAGTATCAATGGAATCAGCAGGTCGTATGCCTTCATAGTGGACGCAGTATTATTCAGAATAATCGCAGTAACTTCAAAGGAAATAAACTCCTTTTCCCAATTTGTGTACCTAAGAAGCACTCCAGTTTCTTCAAGATTTCTCACCTTTGTCTTTAAGCTCAGGCTCCAAGTTAGAAATCCACGTGGATTTTTATTATAACTTAATTTTGATGTTGACTGGCCAAGCTTAGAAAAAACATGCATTAAAGCTTTGGGGATGCCAGGTGTCCAGTTGGTTGGCAAACACTGACACTGAAAAGAGAGTTTGTTACAGAAAAGAACTCTGTGAAATTTAATAAAATTCAGCCAAAACATTATGCAAACTGAAATTCCATGAACATAAGTTGTATTTTCACTTCAATAAAAGATAGAGGTGGCAAAGCATTATTTTTAAGAATTCAACATCTGCCTGCTCTGCTAATAAAATAAGGTAGCCTTGTCCAGGGATGTTGCTGTCTTTGTGACAGTGCAGAGAATAATCTATGACAAATGAAAAAGCAGGTTTCCTGTAAGTGCTTCCTTCACTCTTGCTATGTGTCCTAGGCCAATTAACATCATTCAGCTTTCCACTTTGGAGATCTCCCACTCCTCAACCTTCTGTAAACCCATCAAGATAAAGACGTTGTTCCTTTTTCCCTTTCTAAACTGAATGCTAATTAAAAAAAAAAAAAATCATAGTAGCAGAAGAATCCCTTCACTATATGCAGTGGTTTCGGAGATGTATATGTAGTCCAAGTGCTAAGTCAGGCACTGGGGACACATGAGAGATCTAAAGCTGGTAAGCAATAAGAACAACGATGGGAACTCCATGCCCTTCAGTTTCTCCAAGACTGCTGAGTATGAGCCTCAGGAAGGACAATCTTACTAACACACTGTGACCTGTCACATTGGCTCCTCCTCAGATGAGATTAAGGTTATTCTTACAGCTGAACTTCTTAGACTGCTTTAGCTGCTTGAGCAACTTTTTGCACAGTATCCACCTTCACTTTCTGTGGCAAGAGCAAGCACAAGTGGAGGAGACAACATGGAAGAACTAAAGCCAACTTTGCTTCTGAAGTAGTGGTGCATTTGCTTCACAAAAAGGGTACTTAATGTAACAATTATACCACACAGTTTGCTGCAAATGCCTAGTCCTTCCACTCTAGTTACTTTATTCAACATCCAAAATTAAGAATCTCTCCAGGGAGCCTGGTGAAGCCCAGAGATGTATTTTTTAGAAACTAATGAAAACAACTTGGTGTCAAGGAGTACCACAAAGAAAAAGCAACAATAAAAAAATGGGAATAATCCTGTATCAATGATCCCCTGGTTAAAAAAAATAAAAAATAAAAAATCAAGAGTTATGCAGCTGTTCTGCAATGATTACTTGAAAGATCTGGAGGAAAAAAAAAAGCAGCAGCATAAGAAGGAAAAAAAAATTCTGTGGTCTAAAGTCTGCCTACAGTGTATCGCATTACAGTCTTAGTGTCAAAAAGTCTCAAGATTGCTGAACCAAGTAAACTTACTTACAATGTAAGTCTTTATAGAATAGTAGATTAATACTAATTGATTTGAAAAATAGGAAATAAAAATGACACTCCTCTTATTTCAAACAGTAACAAAACCCAGTCTTGGATGTCAAATTACAATTAATAAAAAAAGAAAATTCACTCAAGAGTGCAAGCCACCAAAAGTAACTAAGTATCTTTATGGTGTAAAACACTATAAAACTGTCAGGGATTAACACATAGATAAAAGGGAATAAGCAACTTCTGAGAGGTTTGTTTCGTTTGTTTTTTAACCTCAGCACCAAACAAGCATTTGTTTGGAAAAAACTCATTTTATAAAAGGCTGTAAACTTATTACTGTTTTAGTCTGCCCATCCATAACAGCTACAACAAGAAATACAGCACACTCATTTATTTTTCTTTCCCTCCACAGACCTCCAGTGGTACAAAATAACAAGACTCAGAGCCAATATAAATCTGAGACAAAACTGCAACTATAATAAGAAAGCTATTATATAGATAAATAAAACAAGACTGTAGCAGTGACACCATTACTACAGCTTTAGAAACCTGAACTCTACCAGCAACCACCAAATTCACTTTCCATTTCACCAAAAGGTCACAGTTTTTTTGCACACCCCCAATGGAAAGAAAACAACCAACCAGCCTCCCAACTTACACACCATCTGTGGAGATTCTGGATGTACATCAAGCAACAATGTTTAATAATCTGAATTTGTAGGTTACTGCCTCCTTCCTACACAGGCCAAAACAGTTACAAGTACACAACTCTAAGTGCGGTAGATTATGCTCATAGTTGGAAAAGTGTAATATACAGACCAGCTCATAAAACTACTTTTAAATATCCATGACTCACAGCACAATTGCTTCTCTCTCCATTAAATACAGCATTTTTAATATTGTATTACAGTTCTGCTTATAAAATTCAGCCCTTTATTAGGGACAAATTAGACAGCACTCACTAACTTAATAACATAATAACCTATGACCGCAAGTCTGCAGGTTTATGCATCCCATCCCACTTTACTCATGCAAATGAGACTTCTGACTTCAACTGGATTAGCCACATTTTAAATTAAGCATGTATACAAGCATTTGTAAGACCTATGTCAGAAAACAGGAAAGGAATACCCAAATGTTTTAGTCTGAAGATGCAAGCTGCTTCAAGACTCCCATTTGGAGGATACAGAACTACTTTTGGCTAGCTACATACACTCTTACCTATAGCACCAGAAGCCCTAGGCTAAAGAAACGCAGGGGGACAGGGTTGGGGACCGCTCGTTATTCCCCATAGCGGGGCAAACCTACGTGCAACACGGGCACTTCCATAGCGAGACCTCCCCTGCTGCCACCACCCTCCAGAAGGCGGCAGACCACACAGCCAGTGCGCTTCTTCCTCCTCACTCCCTTCCAAGCACTCCAGGGCTAAAATCTGACAGCAAAAGGACACCCTGTTCAACTGCCACCACAACGAGGCTGATGTGGCCTTTAAGAGATAGGAGTCCTTAGGGGAAACAAGGTTTGCGTTGTTCCGTGACAGTCCCCTACTGCTGGCCAACTCCTGCCCCACTCACGCCTGGGCGCCCACCTGCCCCTGTGTGGACCCCACAGGCCTCAGACCACGAGGCAATGACCAGCTTTCTTCTTACCTCTCCCCAACTGCCCCCCCAAAGCCTTCAACTGTAGCAGCCCAGCCTCAAGGAGCTGCCCCTGCACTGACGCGAGGGGTTAGAAAGGACCCAGAGCTCGGGGAAGAGCACACGGGAGAAATTGACACCAGTGGCCGGCCCGCCGGG
>VZSZ01002495.1:170552-187998 GCA_013398815.1 Ibidorhyncha struthersii
GGAGGCGGTGGGTGCCCCGGGAAGGTAGCGGTGGGCGCGTGAAGCGATACCGGCGTTTTCAGAAGGAAATAAATCGTGACTGAGGGGTTAAATAAAATTTACCGTGTTTTACAACCTTTTTATTGTGCAGGCGAGTAGGTGTGTCATAAAATCTGAAAAGCGCCACGAAGGATCAGGATTTCGATTATGTGAACGTGATGGCAGTCAAGGACTAAACTTTTTGTTGCTTGGGGTGAGCACATCTTGCCTGGGAAGAAAAGAAATGTCGGTCTGTTCAGGTGGGCAGCACAGGGCCGGTACCCTCATGGAGGCTGGACGCCTCGGCCCCCAACACCTCGGCTGCAGCTTGGCGGGAGCTGCTCATCGCAGGAGCCCCACAGCACAACCCGCGCACGCTCCTGTCGCCAGGGTGCTGTGGGAGCCCACGGTACAACCAGCCCTGCTTCAGGCTCGGCCTCCCATCCGAAAGGAAACCGAGTCAACGAGCAAGCGGGAGGTGCGATACTGCTCATCTGCGGTGACGGACTACGCGGTAGAAATCGTGTACGATCACTATTTATTGGCTCGGCTGTAGGAGCACTGGGAAGTCTGAATCAGATTTGAAGCTCTGCTGTGTGAGTTACAAAGCCTCTAGATATGCTGTGTCCCTATCCTGAATAGTTTATGCCATAAGACAAAATGTTAAAATATTAAAAGAGGTGATTAATTTTGTGCAATGGCTTTAATCACAACTCTCGGTAGACATTCCTGCAGGACTGAAATAAAGGAATTGCTATTGGTTATTTGTAGGCAGGGAGAAGAAAAGCAGTCAACGTGTATGCTTATTTTAAAATTACAGTAAGTTATATTGTTTAAAAATATTGACATCAATTTTTGACAAATTGAACTCTGTTTCCAGCCACCTAAAGTTTTGTCTATGGTTTTCCAGGCAGCAGCAAGATGTGCTGAGTGTTCGGTCATCCACAAATAAAACACGTCCTTCTAGACCATCCTTCAAGAGTTGAGTGTTCTGTCCACATTGTAATTACATTTCCTTCACCACTCTGGAGAGTCAATCAATCAATTAATAAAGCTTAGATTACTTGAATTGTTTCAGTAAAGTGCCAGTCTTTACTTGGCTTTCCTGCTTTGTAAAGCAGAAGACAGATCAAGGCAGCTTTCCTCTGGTGACGCACATCTCTCCTGTTGTAGCTGATGTCAAGAGCTCGGCATACTTCCAGCAAATAAGGATAATACACCAGTTATCTTGACAGGATATTTCCTTTGTATCACACCCAGTAACAGTGTGGTGCAGAGGGAACTGGATGAATGAAGTGGACCAACCGAAAAGATGGTGTTTTTCTGGGTGCGATTGGTTCCCTACTGGCTCAGCTCGTTGATACAGCTCGCCTGCTGCAGCACAGTTGCTCGATCCACCACAGAAATCCAGCGTGAGGAAGCAGCTGAGGATGGGGATGAGGAGGGGGAATCCGTTTGGGTAGCAGCCCCCAGTTGTATTGGATTAGACGCAGTAGTAAACACCCTGAATTTAACAACAGGATCTTACAGATAGTCCATGTATATTAAACCCTGAATCTTGTGTTATGCTGCTTCTTCCCCTAGATATATTCCCTCCACTGTGTGCCATCAACACTCACCTTGTAAAAATTAAATAGGGCAACTGTAAAAACCCTACACCACTTTAATAGAAAATATTCTTTTGGAATTCGCTATGGAATGATTCCAGAGAAATTTGGTGGGTTTTCTTCTCGTTTTATATGGGGCTTGGGTAACAAAAATGGTGAGACAGTCTCTTTAAAATCCTTTGAAAAAGATACAGTGGTGTTTGATAAAATACAACATTGAACTCTTTTAAGATGTTGAATAATAGAAAGTAATATTTCAAGGGCTCTTATCTGAATAACAATGGGCTCACAGGTGCTTTTTCTATAGTTTATATCAAAAAATCATAGAATTGTTCTTAAGCGAGATATCAGCTGTGTATTTAAGCTGTCAAAGAAACTAGTATGCAGACTTGTGACCACATAAAAGATTTATAGATCACAGTAAAAGAAATATTTTCAGTGTAAAAGGTAAGACTAAGAGCTTAAGCAGAAAAGTCTATATCCAGCAAGCAGAATATGAAAAGAAAAAAGAGGCAAAGGAAAGGTGAAAAAATATATTCATGCTAGTGGTAGGAGCAAGGTAGAAGAGGCACGTTCAACGGTACATACTTTACAATATAGAAGAGTAAAGCGAGCGTATGGGTTAAAAAAGCTGCTGCTGTTTGCAGCAGCAGAGTGACAAGCTCCAGAAAGGACTTCATACTATTTACTTCCTTCCCTTGTATTGCCTCTCAATGAGACAAACCTTGAGGGAAAAACCATGGCAGGATGAAATAAAACAAATACTCTTCTACTGCAACCAGATCCACATGCTTTCTCATTCATTAATAACAGATTTAAATTAACAGGGACTGGCAAATTGGTCCAGTGGTTTAAACAGTAGCCCGGGACATAAAAGGACTCCTTACATGAGGGAATTAGCATCAAAGCAAGACTCTCTGGTGTAGCTACTTTGTATTAGCCCATTAAACTAATTAGCTCAGCTTACTATTAGTTATTTAGCTCAGTATGGGTTGCTGCTTCTATGTGGCAGAGAAAGCATTTCTCAGAAATACGCGCGCTGGTTTCTAAGTGCAATGCGTAGGTATTCCCCGCTCTAACGGCAGCCGTGGGGTGCGGCTGTCCCATCGTCCCCACATGGGATATGGAATAGGTCAAAACCCCTATTTCGTATTCCACAGTCAGGAACCCAACTGTAAAATCACACAATTCTCTTCCCCCACCCCAAGACCTTCTCCCTTTTCCAGCAGTTCATATAATTTTCAGAGTTTTAGCAGATTGTACAGGTGAGTGAAGTCTCTGTAACGATGCCCCAGACAGGTCCCAGAGAGAGGAGCTCGTGTGTGACTCCCTGGGCGATGAACCTGGACAATTTTCACCATGCAGTTTAGAGCAACGGCTGCTACTTCCATTTCTTGGCTTTCTGTTGAATCTAGAAAATGCTAAGAAAGGCAATGAGGCAAACCCAACCCACTTAACAGAAACTTTTCCCAGGACGCCTTTACTCAATTCATTATGCCATTATTCTGTTGATGCCTTAAAAGACTTAATCTCTAAGCCAGACCTGAGGGTGACCTGATAGTGTCAGCGGTGTCTCAGGGAGGGGTGAAAGCGGGGTCGAAAGGAGCACAAGAATGTTTCACCGGCAATATGTGTTGCAATTTGGTGTGATGCTTCCTGATCTCTTGCCTGTTACATAGCTGTAAGGCACTAAATCATGTAGTTATACAGCATCAGCCAAAAAGGGATCTCATCTTGTCATTGAATTTGGCCCCAAAAAGAACAGTGTCAAACTTGTGCTTGGGAAAATGTATGGAAGACTCTGATGCTGAAAATCCCACAGTTAATCTACTGCTTGATCGTCCTCCCACTAGGAAATTTTTGGTAACATTCATCCTGATTCTTTGATAAGTTAAACCCTCAGGAGAGATTTATTAAACTTGAGACTCAACACTGACCAGGGCAAAACCCCGCTTGCTCCTTTCATTTTGTCAGAAAACAATAATAGTTTTCTGAGCAGAGTTCCTCAGCCAGTTCTGAGGCTTTGTTTCCCCAGCTGCGCTACAAGAACGCCACGTCTGACCACGCCAAAAGCCTTGCTCAAGTCAAGATATATAACATTTATTGCTTCATGTCTCCACGAGGCTCATTATCCTGTCATGGAGGAAAGTCAGATGGGTTTGACATGAGTTATTCTTGTGAAATCCAAGTTGCCTGTTATTGATATACTTGTTTCCATCAAAAACTGTATGCCATTCTTTCCGTATTGATGCCATTGGCATAGCATAGGTGTAAGTTGCTTCAAAAAGCAAGCCCTCTGGTTTAGTTGCCCGCTCTTTCACAGCTTTTTCTGCTTGATGAACACTTGAAATTACAATAGTGACATTTGTCTGTTTTACAGAAAGGTTGTAAAGACACACTAAAGATTGGGAGGCACAAGGGTGTAATTAAAGATCTGCTAAATCAGGAGGTTCCTTGTGAAACAGTGATGGAGAAAGGATTACCATGTGTAAACCTTAGTAAAAATGTTAATGTGGAAAATTCCATGCAGCACCTTTTCTCCATCTGAGAACGCAGCCAGAATTAGTGGTCTTATGAGATTTACAAACTTTCTGTCTTCTTTGAACTTGGCTTTGCCACATTAATTAAAATTAGTTGTTAATCCTCACCCAGTGCATAAACAAAGCTCCCATAAACTGAATCTGCAAATACATCCCTTATGCTAGTAGGGAAAAAACAGCTGGTGCTTGTGGGGAAAAAAATGCAAAAGAGCCTGGCTGTGTATACATTTTAGGGATTTGTTCCGCTTTTTTATTTCTTGGGATATTTTTATGAAAATCAGGAATGCTGTTTCCTTTTACTTTTATTACCTTTGAGAATTTTACTTATGGTGAGACATGAAAATTATGAACTTGTGGAACACATCATAAAAATGCCATGCACCAAAAAAGAAAAAATAAAAAGCGAGATCATTATTGAATATTTATCTTTCACCCATTAATATTCCTAGCATAGAGAGTTTAATAGCACAAAAAAAAAGTTTAGCTATTTTAAAAATAAAAATGAAAACAAAACCAGTAAAGACAGGAGGAAGAAAAGAACTGGGGAGGGAACCCATCATTTTTTATTCCTGCCTATGCAATTGACCTGTGCTTAGAAGCCTTTACAAATTAATCCCATATTCTTCTGGGTTGTGACGCCTGTTGTACAGAATCCACCAGTCTACTGTTCCAGACTTCATTATTATGGACTTCCTGAAAGGAGGGGTATTTATTTTCTAAAGTAATAAAACCTTATACCCCACAACCAGTAAATCTTTTTGAAGCCATTTGGTGTCCTTTGGATGCCTCTATGTCTTAGTTATACAGGCCAGGATGCAGCTGTATGTTTTCAGTTTGAGTAGACTCTTCAGAGTTTTATTGCTTTTCAGAACATTATAGAAACTTGCTCATTTCCAGTTTTCCTGCATTATCATTCTCACAATTTTCCCTTCCAGTATTTGAAGTATCGTAAGTCTAACCTAGAGATGCACGGAACAAAACGAGATGGGTACGGCTCTCATCTCACTCATGCAGATGTCTATTTGTGATAGCAGGTATGAGTATAAATGGCCTGGCAAATCCAAACGGCCCCTCTTTCGGTAATTTACCAGCCCACTACAAGCCCCAGTTCAGTTGGTAAGGTGATTCACCTAAAGGTGATGCACAAGCAATTCTTGTTTCCCATGATTTTTTTGAAAGGCAACTGAGAAGATGTTAGGTTGGAATCTTCAAATCCTTTATTAAGTTAGGAGGTGCTTTCCTTTTGTTTGATTTATATTTCTCTGGAGGTTCAGAGGGTTTCCCTATTTGCTCAGGTCTCCCGCAAAGCACATATTCCTCTGCTCCTTCTTTTCTAACTGTGGGTTGATACTTTTATTCTATGTCCACTAAAGCTTATGCCTATCCCACCTTGTCACAGGCTCCTCACCTTTATTCTGTATCCCTGACTGGCCTGAAAGGGCCCAAAAAGTGGTTGGTTTTTTTTCCTCTAAAAACGGGATAGTCACAATGTAGTTCTGAGTCCCTGGGAATAAAGGAAATACCCGTCATCCACCAGTTTCTTCAAGTGTTTCTCCCTGAGTCTGTTATCTTGTTTGACTTAGTCAAGCTAACTTTTCTCACCAGCCACAGCAAGCCAAAGTAAGAGAAAGAAATGAAAAGATAAAATGTAGAGTAGATTGGATTCTAGAAGATACAGTACCATAAAAACAAAGATGAAGACAAAAGCCATGAGATCAAGTATACAAATAATATAGCAGTACCAGGCATCTCATGTTTCTCAATAGCGCCATGTGCATGTTGAAGAAGAAGAGTGAAAATGTGAAGGATTCAGAGGAAATTCTTTGAAGTGGAAGAGCAAAGGGTAAACTTGTTTACCATAAGCACTTCCTAAAAGGAGAACATGAAACTACTAAAACAGTATAAACCCCACTATAAGCCTGTTGGACTTCTTTCTAAACCCACAGCCTTCACATAACCTTCGTGTGTTTCCATAAGTACAAGATCATCTAAAAATGCCAGTTCTGCCACCACCAAAGGTAGGAAAATCCATGAGACAGTTTCCATCCATGCTCGATCGATCCATGTATCAGCTTGCAGATGAGAGTTCAGAAGGAAAAGAGTTGCAGCCTTTACTGCATAATCCTGTAATTCGTAATGCAGTTTCAGCACAATTGTCCTACAAAGCACACATTCCACACTATGAAAGAGTGCTACTGTCTTAAAATTTTTTGGCTGCAAAATCAAAGTGTTTAAATTCTTCCTCACCTTTCATTCAGTATCACAATTAACTCCACCATCTGCCGTCTTCAAAAGGCTGGCTGTATGTCACACTGATACGCCTCTTGACATTTTTGGAAGTGGAAAATCAGCTGCGTTCCTGAACTGTCAGTTCCTCAGTTTACTTTTTTTTTTTTTTTTTTAACATGAGAGTAGCAGGTGTTTGGGTTTTTCTTCTGGTCTGTACTAAAACATATTTTCATCCTTAACTATTTCACAAAAATTATTTGCTTGTGAACATTTC
This sequence comes from Ibidorhyncha struthersii, assembly GCA_013398815.1. Classification (NCBI taxonomy): domain Eukaryota; kingdom Metazoa; phylum Chordata; class Aves; order Charadriiformes; family Charadriidae; genus Ibidorhyncha; species Ibidorhyncha struthersii. The sequence continues at coordinate 177,221 of VZSZ01002495.1, forward strand.
TAAAAGCACAGCATGATTCTTGAGGTTTTGTGAGACCAAATATATCAGGTGAAGTGTCCTCCTTGGGAGAGAGGCATTGTCTTTTGTAGATAAAATATCCTACTTTGTTTGATCCCATAGCATCACAAATATTTTGCAAAAAGAGTGTGTAAGATTAAATCTTATCACAAACTGCTATCACTCATTAGAAAATGATGGTATTAAGAAATATGTTTACGAAGTAATCTTCTATCTCTTCTCTGTCTTTGAGATAACAGTAACATTGAAGTATTGATGGTTTGATGCCAAATAAGTTTTCTTCTATACTAACCCTGTCATTTTATTTTATCTATATAGAGAGAAATTGTTTAAATGCAAATTACTTGTTTCATAAAAGAAGACAGTAATTTCAAAGCTTTGCAGGCACTTTTGTATTAATCACTATTTGTTTAAACAATATCTTTAAATGAAGAACATTATTGTTTCCAATTTGTTTTACTTCCTCCATACATATTATCTTCTTTAATCTCAGTCTGGATAAAATGGAATGATGTAACTTTAAAGGGAAGATCTTTTAAGAGGAGGGGAAGGTTATATACTTTTCCCAATTGCTGTATCTATCTACTGGCAATATAGTTTGTACTGCTGTTCCTAATAGATGCTTCCTCTTGAACAACTGTATCTAGAAAATTCCCTTTTATGTCCTTTGAGTTAAGACAGGATGCCAAATCTTTTTTAGATACAGGCCTAGCCACTGTCACCCATGCTTGTTATGATAAAGCAATGCTGCTGTGGTGATGCACTTGAAAGCAGCATTTGGTGCAGAAATAGAGTTGTCTCCTTTTTAAAGCGAGATAAGAATACAGGAACACAGGACAAATGTGTTGGATCATATAAAAAACCTTTTTAACCTAATATCCTGTCCCTGGCAACGGCTGACAATAAATGTTTTGCATTAAAGAACAGGAGTAACTCACATACAGAGTGATGCACTCATTTGTAATTCAAGCAGTAAGTATTTTAGTTGATAGAAATGCTGAGTTTATCATGTTTTAATGCACAAAGATCAGCTGCGGGAATTTGAGTTTCCTGACAGTATCAATGTATTGCTGACCAGGGAATTCCCAGTTATGAAACCTTAATTAATGTTAATCATCAGTCTTCATCAGTATCAATAACTAATTTTAATCTGTGTTTTCCAGTGAAAAATCTGTATTTCATTGCGTATTTCATGCATTTCATTATAAAATAATAATATATTTTATACTTAAATGGACATTTTGATTCATTTTGTCTCCAAAGTCTTCTGTCTTAGGAATCCTCTTGCTTCATCCAAAACAATTCTTCATCACTCATTCTCATTCCACCTTATTTTTTTCCATACAATAAATAGAATTACAGATTAGAAAAGCACTGGTAAACTTTAAAGCAAGTCCCTATTTGAGCCTTCATGTTTCAATGATCTCATTAATATGTCCTTTTTATTATGAGATACATTTTAAGAGAATATTTTAAGAGAATATTTTATATTACTTGGAAGGACTGTAAGTAAAACAAAGCAGCATTACATTAGGGAATATGTCAGTGTCAGCAACGGTGTGAATTGTGCTCTTTTATTCTGCAGTGAATAAAACCAGGGCAACTCTGCATTGCATTAAAGGGAGTCTTATTTACCGTGTACTTTGTTCTGAAAACGTATTTTCCTAAATAAATGCAAACCTGCAAAAAACCCACTGGCACATAAACTGCTTCCTCTCTCGTGGCATACAGAGTGACATATATAGCCAGGCCACTCTTTTAAATGCAACTGAGACCTGTACGTTGGCCTTCCGAGACATGTTCAAATGCAACAATTTTGAGTCAGAGTCAGGTCTGCACTACCAACACTTACAATCTCCTGCTGTTTAGTCAGCTTGTCACTTGGTTTCCTCTAGAGATACCAATAGAAAACTTAAATTGTAAATGTGTATTTGTAATTAAGCACCCAACAACTTGGGTTGAGTACATATATGGATAGATGGATAGCACTTATTTATGAAAGTGTCTTAGCTCACCTGGAATTACTAAAAAATCATTTAAATTAACAATTTGAATCAGAAAAGGTGCAGTGGCATCTGGAAAGAGCAGATGTACTTACATACTATCATCTCGTCTTTCTAACGTCTTTCTTCTCCCAACCCCATAGCCCAGGGCACCCTGCCAGCCGCCCGGGGCACCTCCATCCTGGCTGCGAGACCCTGCCCCGCAGGGGGCACCTGACGCTCCTGGCCCCAGGGAGCAGCCGCCTCCACAGTGCCCTAACACATCATATTAAGAGTAAAACAAGCTTTTTGATATAATATGGGGAAAAAAAGCAGCTGTTAGCAGTCTAGTTCAATAAAGATCCCTAAGCAAAAGCAGCAGCAACCTGTCATGCTACGCAGCTGATGGATTTGCTTAGCAGACCTAAATCACGGTGTTTATCTTGGATTCACAGCTAATGAAAGGGTGCAGCGTGCTGCAAGCCATGGAGCTTAAGCTCCATTAACTAATCAATCTCTAACTGTGGGAATTAAAAAAATGGAGAGTGAAGCAGTGGTCAACACAATATCATACTTCTACAATTTCAGAGGCAGCAGTACTTCAAAACACAGGTTTTTAACACCAACGTGAGAACTGGACTACAAAGGAGATGGCAAATACAACTTTGCTGAGGGAAAATGGCAATGAAACAGGGCAATGAATGTCTTGAAGAACTAATGTGCTTTGGAAGTATAAAGCATGGAAATAAATAAATTAGTAATTGTTGTCATCAATCAGATGTTGTAGGTACAGCCCAGCAAAGGGCATGTCTCTGAGGCTTTGCTGTGAGGGAGATATCTTTTGTATGTCTTAAAAAGGGGGAGAGAAAGGTGGCTTTGTGCTATACCACAAACATATTTTTCCCTGAGCTACTTGATGTATCTGCAGGCACAGTTCAATATTGTGCAGGTATGTCACTGTAGTCTGAAAAAGCAGTAACACAGCATTGTTCCCAGGTTAATTAGCTATGCCCTTCAGCAGGGATTAGAAAAGATTTGAAAGCATCTAAAGCCAGGGAGGATTCAAGAAAAGCAAATAGCCCAACTTCTGTGGCAGACTCTATTGCCAGGGATTCGACTTATTCGGAATCTGTGTCAGCTGCATTGAGAGCCCTGCATGTAAGTCATTTTATTTTAGGTAAACATTTGCAAATGAACTTTTTGTATTTGTAGCGTCATTCGGGAAAGAAAAAAAAGGAATATCTTACCAGCAGTATTGTTATCCGACCTCTACAGAAACATTTAGACCTTTCAAACTAAATGTCAAGTTGTTCCTATTGAGTCAAATTATTGCAAATTTAAGCTAATTAGCATACCCACTTTCCACGTCAAACCAGGCCCTTATGCTTTGCTTAAGTGGTATTAATATGTGAACACATTCTGATTGACACAGCCCATCATTTTATTCCTGTAGGAAGAAAAGGGGAAGTTATGTGCCCAAAAGTTTTTTTTTACTCCAGGCAACAAAATTCTTCACGGGCATAAATGTAACTTTACTCTGATAATTTTTAATACATAATTATGTTCTTTTCCTAAGCCAGCTAGGAAACATGATCCAGCTGAAATGACTGTAAGAGAAGGGACACAAACGACTGGGAAAGAATACTCAAATAGTAGTTATTGTTTTTTAACCACAAGACTGGCACAACAGGCCCATAAAAGGTGAAGACCTGAGTTCTAGAAAATGGAAATTTAGTTTTGTATTGTTTTCTAATGTCAATCCTCTCCCTGTCACATCTCTATGCTACAGAAATGGCCTCCTTAAATGTTGAGCCTTGGGCTACGGTTAAAAAAATTTTCTCTAGGTTCCTGAAATGGAGAACTCTTAGATTTACTAAACTCAGGCAGTGGGCAAGCAGGGGTGACATCATGAAAGCTGGCCCTGATTTTGCATCACTTTATAGGAGCTACACTGACAAAATGGTGCCTGGAACACGAGATTAAAATCAGGTCATATTTTAGAGCTATTAACTTGATACAGCTAAAATTGTACAAAGGGGAACGCTTATCTTCGGCATAAAACATTTATTTGCCTGGGGAACATTTTACTGTTGAAGACATACATTTGTGATAAGTTAAAGAATTTGAAAATTCTATCTCAACAAACAGGGTGACAGCCTAGGCTGGCAGTGACCCATCCTAAATCTCATCAAGAATAATAATTTGGATTTGAGATAAAAAGGGAAAATTCTTCTGCTGGTCAACAATATGACTGGATCATTCCTGGTTGCCAAAAGACCCCTTTGGTTTAGGAAAGATATCACAAGACTGTTCTTATAAGCCACACTACTTGTGCATACATGTACTCACAATCTCATTCTGTACTTACAAAATGTATTCATTTGAAACAAGTGTGTTGAACATTTTCAAATTATTCTTAAATGAAGGAGTTGAACCAAATGGCGTACTCATTTAAATAACAGGGGAATGTAGCTTGCTTGTGCTGGCATAGTAAGAGTGGAGACAAGCAAGTCTTTGGAAAGTAAGTCTGGTTTGATATTTTTAGAAAATGTAATTTCACCAGGGTATAGTACTCTGGTTTTGACATCTTTTCTATGGCAAATCCTGGCAAAACACTAGATTAAAGTCAGATTGTGTGTCTGGAAAACCAGGCACCAGCTGGGTGGCCAGCCAGTGGCCTTTTGAGATTCTTTACGGCAAACACTGCATCTTACAGCACTGCGCCAGTGGGGTAAGTGTCCAAAGCCAAAATATTCAAAAATCTTTGCCTTGCTGTCGGCATTGAAAATGTCCTCAGTAGCCACTTACACTGGTATCCATGGCTCACAAAAACAGGTTTAAAAAATTTAGATAGAAAACCATGCTTCCAGCTCCCAAATTATCTGTTTAAAATACTTGGAGAGATTTAGATAAAATACATTCATAGTATTCAGTGCAATTACAAAAATAATTGCACTGACAAAATTAATTGCCATATAAAGTTTTCCTTTTTGTTAGGTAACTCCAACTACTAGCTCTCAAAGACTTTTTTTCTTTTTGTGATAGGGTGACTTCAGCTATTGAGACCATGGAGTGAAGGATTGCCAAGGAGCCTCTCCAGAAAAACACCTAACTTTTGCATGTATACTGATTTGAAATTAAATTTTTAAACTGAAGAGTTCTTTCTGGACATTTTAATTGTGTTTTATTCGAAGATTTGGAGTTGAAACAAAGGATTCATATTAGATTTCTAAAAACTGTCCCTGATAGCTCTTTCCACGAAATTTCTTTTGTCATTTGAATGAATGTAAAAGAAGTCCAGGCTAAGTATCCTCCAGTTAATGAATAAAGCAAGATTTGCAAAGAAGTTCTGAGCCTATGGAAACAAAAGTATAGCAAATGGGAAACTAGGAAATTATAAAATCACCAAAGGATCACTTTTTCTTAAGATCAAAACTGGAAAGATAGCAAAAATGTGTCACATTTCCGGAAAAGTTTTGATGCTAGTGGTATTTTAGTAGCAAAAGAATTTACTTTTACATTGTACTATGTATATTAGAATTATAAACAGGACAATGTCCTTCCTGAAAAGTTCATCAAAGGTATATTAGCAACCAGTTTACATAGCTACTTGCAATAAATCAATACATTTAAAAATTAATCTTTTTTTTTTCTGTCAAATAACACATTTTTGTTTAAGTGTGAAATCATGTAATATAGAATTTTAGGGAAAAAAGCTTTCAACAAAGCTTTCAGCCTAAACTATTTTTAATCCTAGCATTTTCTGTGAATAGTAAAAATACGAAAATGAATTGTGCTGTAAAAAAACACTAAAACAGCTTTTTTCCTAGGAGATTATAAATATCTGTACACATGGGTAGAACATTCAATTAACATGAAAAACGTTCTGCTAAGTTTCCTCATGTAGAGTGAGAAAGCAGCAATACAACAAAACTGGTGAGCTATACAAAAGGTGTAAGAACTTTCTTAGAAAGATACATGATTGTAGAAATGTAGACATTTATTAAAAAGATATGATGCAGAAATGTGGAGAGTGTGGCACTTCATCAGTAAAATGTGCAGGTCGCATTAAACATAAGCACATAAGCAACTGTGTGTTTTAGTTTAGAATGCAAAATTAATTTATAAATAATATCTGGAACTAGTATTAATAGTTTTACAGATAGATGAATAAAATCAATATTTTTTCTAACTCTTTCAAATTAATTTAAGACAGCTGCACAGTTACTCCCATTCACCAAAGAGCTAAGAAAATGTTGAACGGGTAGCTTATGTGATGAAAAGTTATTATCTCGAGATTAGCCTTGGAGGAACTATGGTGAAGACTGAGATAATATTGGAATATACGGCTTAGATTTTTATTTAAACTTGAGCCTGGTGCTGCAGCTGTGAGTGACGATGCCTTCTGCCAGCACCTCTTACTCCTCTCTGCTTCTGCGGCTGCTTGCGCGCTGCAGCACCATCTCAGGACTCACATCACCTGTCCCAAATAAAAGAGGAAATTGGCACCCAGTTCAAAGTGAGCAAGGGGTGGAATATGAGCTGAGTCAAGCAGCGGGAGCCCTGGTCTCAGCTAAACCTAGGGAGAAGTTTTTGAGCTACATTTATGTTGTTTTATTTTCATCTCCCTAATAATAAAAAGCAGACCCAAGAAGGCATGAGGACTGGAAGCTGAATCCACTCTGAAAACAGAGTGAAATAGTCCCTAAAATCGTCAAGCTCTTCCAGACAGAAGGCACAGAGCCATGTCTACAGGGACCATGAAATAAGGGTCAAGTTTTTAACAGGTTTCGTGTCTGTCTCACCTTTTCACAGCACTGGCTCACAGTGCTAACCCCCTACTGAGAGGTTTTGTAGCCAAAAATGGTGGCGGCTGCTGCTGCTGCTACTGCACTAAACTTAAAAATAAAACCACAACAACTTGAACTGCAGATGTTTTCCTTCAGAGAAAACCTTTGAAATGCAGCTGGTGGACTGAATTCGACTGGGAAACTAACGGAAGCTTGATGAACAAAAATAGTAAAACTCAGTGACACAGGGAATTGTTGATAGACATGAGCAGGACTCCAAGGGCAAGACCCGGTCATGGTCGTATCTGTGCTAAAAGAGTCTTGGCTCCTTTTTTAGGACTGGGTATTTTGATGCTTGTAGCCATTAGGGAGCATTTCTAATCATTCTTATAGGCTAAACACAAGCCCCATTAAGAGAAGGGCTAAAAATGCAGGTTTCTCTCACTCTGAAGAGTCTGTGAAAGAGAAGACAGACTCCTCATTGAGACCTGGAGAAAAATAAAAAAGCTGTTATAGGGACTTGGAGAACATGGGTCCTTAGGAAACACTCAGTAGTTTGGCTATCGTCAGAAACTAGAGAGCATTTAAAGACTTGCTATAACTGTTGAAGACCCCTGAAACAAGGAAAGGTGAGAAGACTATTCCCAGATTTTAACGGCAAGGCTGTGGATGGTCTTTGTTGGCGGAAGAACATACTGTCCAGACTGTCCTTCTCTCACAGGACACAAGGACTACGTCTGGCTGCAGAGCTGTTGAGACACCTGGCAGAAGGGAGGAAATGCCATGGGCTGGGAGGAGGAAGGTGAGGAGGAGCTGCAGGTTTCTGACAGCTATTGCTATAAACAAGGCTTCTGGACGGCAGGTCTTTATTTTGGAGCTGAGCTTATGCAATTTATGACTACAGGAGAGTGAGAGAGAAATGAAAGCTGACTCTGAAACACAGAGCCTTTCGGTTCTTGGTAATTAGTTTATACATATCTCTGCTTGATCAGAGCCCATATTGTCACCATCTAAAATGGTTTCTGGTTTTCCAAGTGTGTTTTTAAGAGAAAAGGAAAACATGATGTTGTTTGATTCCCAAGCTCTTTAAAAATAGATCTGCCATTGCATGTAAGAGAGAGCAGAGCTGTGCAGAATGGAAAGAGCAAAGGGAGAGTACTGACGAATTACAGAAGGAAAGCTGGTTGCTAGTGCAAAGGCTCCTGGTTAAGAGCAAAGAGCATGCTGCTGGGATGTACTGGAAACCACGACAGGACATATCACCATCATCTTCTTGGTCTCTTTAAATGTCAAAGCAAGTTAATTTGGGGAGACAGGCTGAAGGGAAGAGACCTTTTTATTCTGCATCCTGCTTTTGTAATAGTGTTTTACTTGTGTTAGTGTATTACTACAGAGAGGAACAAAAACTTCCAGCTCTGCATTTAAACTCGATGCTTCATCCGCCAGTCATTCGCAGACTTACCAAGGGCAGTATAGGAAGCTTTGCGTATTAAATTCTCTGAAGTAAACACGGTGAAAGCTGCAGTGAATGTTTTGATGTTAGGTTACTCTGGCAGGTACTAGCGGCCTACATGAATTTTCTTTTTTTAGCTTTCAGATTATTCTGTCTCTTTTTCTCTTCACAATATTAAGGCAACTAAAAATTTGGCTCTAGTCACACGCTGGGAATATCTCTGTAGTCACTGCACAGCCAGTCCTCTAAGCAAATATTTAGTCTAACTAAACATGGTGAATGAAGAGGCTATCGCAGTATAAAGTAGGAGCATAATCTCTGAGGTTTTAACCAAGGCATTAGAAAGACCTAATAATAGCAGGGCTTTGCAGAGATGCTAAGATAAAGAAAAAGTGATCTTGAGAATGCCTTCAAGAAAAGCTTTGCCTGTCACCAGTCACTTGGCAACATGAAAGACAAGCTTGGACCGAAAGTCACACAGAAAAATGAAGATGGCATAATAATAATTGTTATAATTTTATGAATCTGACATTCTCCTTGCCAGCACATCCTGACTGACCCCATCAGAGACCTCTGCAAGGCCAAATGACTCTTTTAATATTTAAGCCCATGTTCAAATATTTCTGTAAGGCAAGTTTTACCATGGGATGATGGAGAAGACAATGATGATGATGATGATGATGATGATGAAGTGCAAAAGAATAAAATGCCTTTTCTCAGTGGACTACTTCTCCACATCATTGCCCAGATTGCACCCCAGTGCTCTCCTGTATGCTTAAACTTGAGCTTGTCTCTCCTCTAACACAAGAGTGAGTGTCCCTCAGTGGCAAAACAAGTCACATTTGCAATGTTGCTTGACTGTCTTCTTCAAACAATAGATGTTACACAGAATACACAGACCAAGATCCCTGAATGCAGTAGGAAAATCAACAGGCAATTTTGGTTCAAAGCCTACTTTCCAGCCAGCAAATAATGAATAACAAGGGAATCTGGTATCAATAGTTTGGAAGTTTTATTACTGTTGTCAAGTTTCCTATTTTTGTTGGTTTTTTTTTCCAGAGTAATATAGTTTACCTAATGCAGTAAAAAGCAGATGGCTTACTGCTTGTAAGTGGCTCTATGATTCTTGCAGAGGAAGCATATTGAACACTTTTTCTTTTTTTATCAAATAAATATTTTCCATTTATTTACTAGAAGGAGGGGAAAGGCAAATATAAATTATATTGTATACAACTGAATATGGATATATTGACAGGAAATGAAACATATCGTAGTAATAAATATTCCAAAATTTTGTTTTCTTAAAAAAAGAGAAGCTAGAGTTAACAGCCACTCAAATTTTAAAACTCATAAATGCCAAGATTTTAGGGCCAAAAAGAGGGGTTATGAAAATGTAGTCTGATCTACATAATACAGGCCATTGAGACATGTGTAATAATTTCGGCGTCACACTGACAATTTCTGTTAAACTGGAACATATTTTGGAAAGAGATTGTCCAGTTTTGCCTTCAGAAATTCTCATGTTGATCCTGTGACTGTTGATACTATAAGCCCTGTGTTTTGGGAAACTGAATTAAGAGAGTCAATCCATTCTGAGCATAGAATTGGCTGCCCAGTGCAACAGGATCCCCTCTGAAGGTAACAAGTTGCATGGGAGACTCAAATAGACTTTTTTCAAGATATTTTCCTGTTTCTCCTTAATGTAGTTACACAGTCTAGTCTGAATTTAGCAGAACTTTATAGTTATTCCCAGAGGAATTCTGTGCAGAAAAATGATAACAAAGAATCTTTCTGCAGTTTTTCCCTGTTTACCTAACTGATTATGGCAACCTGAAGAGAAAAATTATGCAGATGAGGCACCTATATTACCAATCCTCTCTGTTTTCCAGCAGCTCAAAAATAAGCCTTACCCAAATACCTGTATGTTCATGAAGTTTACTCTTCTGCAGTGAGGAAGCTGTGATTCATTCTGGTGGTACAAGTCTCTGCAGGAAAGCATCCTTTTCCTTGGCAAGGTAGAAGCATATCTGACAGGCACTTCACGGTACCTTCTTCTTGTATCGATGCTTTGAAGACTGTCACAGTGATTCACAGGTTTGAGTGTGACCTCTTATTTGGAGCTGTTGGGAAGACTGTAAAGATGTTGGCAATATTAGCAAGCAGACTAAAACCAGACAATCCTGTTTCCCTTAATATGAAAATATTTCAATATTCTCAGCTCAGAAAAATTTTTGGAATCCTAGTCAAAGCAACACCTAGTTTATTTTCTATGGAAAAAAATTATTCCTGTTCTAACTTTACAACATCTTCACTGAAGTCAATGGATTTATATTAGAGAAGGACTATATTATTTATGTAAATTTTTTTATTGTCTTAGATACCTTTGACATTAACACACTTAGGCTACATTTCAAACTCTGAACATTGCTGCAAAAAGTGATTGTTTTTTTCCCAGAGATATTTAATCTAGAGAATCCATCTTATGTAAACCACTATTGATGTCAAGGAATTATAACACAGAATCGCAGAATCGTC
>VZSZ01002495.1:188070-241643 GCA_013398815.1 Ibidorhyncha struthersii
TTATGATAAAAGCGATGACAAGATAGGATGAAATTTGCCCTGCCTCTGTACATATGATAATTGTTTTGTGGATAAATAGAGGACTTCAGGCTCAAGATGTGTCAGAACAGGAGCTTTTGTGAACACTAAAATATACTAAGAAAAAAGCACTGCACAAAACCACTCATCAATGTCAAGACAAATTTTTTAGCAAGCAATTATGAAATAATTTCTCTATAATCCTGAAAAACTGAATATTTCTTGCATTTTTGCAATGTTAGCCCTGATTTCCAAAATATTTTTTAAGGGTGTTTGAACACCAAATTAATGTAAGATATCATATATTATCACTAACACACAGTAATAAAACAGTTATATCACCTAATGCAGCATGAAATCTATAAATTTCTAATGAAGCTCCATGAAAAAACTGGAATATTAATACCATACCTCTGACTGAATATCAGAGACTGCAGTGGGTTTCTATGGAAAACCCCCCAAACTATAAAATGTTGTACCAATAATCAGCTGCAGAAATTAACCATGTTTGCTATTTTATAAAACAAAAAGTTCTTGCTTTCGAAGTTCAAAATTTTCATGAACTTCACCTTGCTGAGAGTCGACGCAGGTGAAGTCCCACAGGAATGCTTCCACCCATCATTACAGCTTCATCAATGGAGAAAATTCTTGCAGGCGAAAGAAAGCACTGCCTGCCTACACAGGGGAAGGCGATGGCTGTTTCGCAGAGCTCTGTGCTCGCTCCTGCAGGTTCCCGGCTCGCACACCGAGCGCTATGCGCGGTGCCAGCAGATGGCACTCCAGAATGGGTAACAGCATCACTGGGGGCTCTGCAGGCCCGGCTGCGTGCAGCAAACGTCCTCCACCGGCAGCCCCTTACAGTTGTGTCAGTCAAGGTACTTGGAGAAAGAAGACTAAGGGCTAATGCTTCCACAGGGCGAAAAGAGCTCCCAGCACCAGCTGGGGCGTATGTTGGAGAGGATGCAATGTGCGCTCGCTCAGTATACCCAACCTATTTTAGAAGTCAATTCAAAAGCAGTAGGACGGATCTATCACATAGCGCTTGTTGACACCTGGGAGTTGGGAGCGGTCTTACTCTTTCCTTACAGCCTTGTATGGGCTGCCCAGGGCACAGGAAGCCGCCTCCAGCTCTTCTGGACTTAGGTAAGCACAGGCAAAAGCCAACCCTTCAGCTTGTAAACTTTGGGTTAAGTGAGGCAAAGGTTTATGAATAAATAGAAATGTCCGTTGATCCCTATCACGAATGTAAGCTGGGGTTTTTGTTCCTCATAGTGCAAACTTTATTGATCGTACAAATTTGCCAAAAGCAGTTTTCTTGCCCTCTTATCTTTGAAACACGAGTCTCGAGTGTTGCGATGCAAAGAAGAGATTGCATGAAAGCAACATCAGGCAGAACTTAGCTTAGAACAAAACTGATCAAAACTAATAATTCAGCTACATTATGTTTGTTAAAAAAGTTATTTCCCACAAAAAGCAGCTATATAATACGTGAATATTACATGATAACTTTAATGATAACCAAGAGTTCAACAGTCATTTCCTTAGTGATTTTGCTTATATTTCCATTAATAATATAAATTATAAATGTCTTAAGTTAAAACATTACATGCCACTTTTGCAGGGGATTCATTGCTTATTTAACCTAAAACTGCATGCTTATGTTTTCCATAATGGCTATCAAATGCAGTGTCAAGATTTTCTTAAACTAAGCTCCTTGTAAAGGCCTTAGCTCACAACACATGGTTCATCAAAGAATACGAAAATAACTGTTATCAAATGAAAACTGCAAGAAATATATGATTGCCCTAAGTGTTACACTGACTATGTTACCAGGTTTGAGCATAATCATTAATTGGAAAGTTATCACTGGCCATGAAATACACAAGAACATTTAACTGCCTCCCACAGTGACCATGCAAATACAGAGAATGATGGTTTAATTAGTAATCCCGGAGATACCAGGCAGTGCTCAAAAGCTGAAGAACTACCAGCATTATTGCAGTGAAGGAGGGACTTGAAACCTTTCAACCAGTCCATTCTGCCTTCAGCCTTTTCTGTCAAAGATGGTAGCAGTGATTATGGCCTGAAATTACCAGATTATTTTGTATAGGCCTTTGACAACAATGCTGCATCATACGGTGAAAGGTCTGTTTCCTTTCCCTGTTCCAAATGCCTTACTTTGCTCCCATGCCTACAAAGACTTCAGTCAGAAAGTATTTCTCATTTACATGACCTAGATAGAATAATAGTGAGAAAGATGTTCCTTGATCTTTTTTTCTGTTGATTTGGTATATTCAGCCTGGAAGAAAAACATAATCATGGGAATGCATTGTTTCTTTTATATCGGTATTAGGAAGCAACGCAAGGTAGACCAGGGGATAGATCTAGGCAGAAACCTTGCAATAAATGGACAAAGACCCACATGGAATAGATTTAGAGATGACACAGTTTTGCTTATTTTTTAAAAAAGTTCCTTGTTTAGTGACTTTTCAAACTTGATTTTACTACAGTGACCTACGGCTGACAATAACTAGCTAGGTGATTTAACTCTAGCACAGCTACGTTTAGAACTGTGTCAGTAATAAGGATGATAGCTCAGGGCAATGGGTGGCTTATTCCATGATTACTCATTTCAGAGTCATTACCTCAGCTGGCATACTGGACGACCTATATTAAAAAGTGCTATGAACTGACTCGAACTGTGGTTACGGAAGTAGTCTGAATGCATCTCGACTCCATTTGGCCTTAGCTATTGCTCAGTTGTATCCATCGCTGCGGTCAGTCGCAGGTTCCTTTTCAGATCGAGACAAGGCTTCCAATTTTTCCATGATATTCTCATATGACAGGGTGGGACAAGTAAATCTTTCTTGAAATGACAAAGCAAGAAGCAGAGGAAATACCCAGGTACCATCTTCCATGGACTGCTATGGTGAACATGCGCATGAGATAAGCTAAAGGAACATTTGTCTGGGTTTAGAATGATTCGTGACAAACTATGGCTATGCACACTGATCTGTGTAATGGATAATGAAGCTGAATAAATCATCTGCTCAAGGAGAGAAACAGAGTTACCAATTTTAACAACTTTAAATATTTTATTTCAAGAAGTAGTTCAAAAAGTAGACGGTTGTCCAAAGGGTTGTAGAATCCCAAAATACAGACAAACTGTGACTGGTAATAATAAAGAAAAGCACAGGAGATTATCTAATAGTCAAGATCTTTCAAATAAATTATAGTTACTGCCTGAACTAGCACCATGGTGATGAGTAACAGTACGAATGAATGAAAATGCAAACCATCTTTGTGGTGAGAAGCCTCAGTAACAGGACATGAAAAAGTTTTAAAAAGTTCTCCTTCTGAAAATGGAAGTACTGATTCCAAAATAATAGTTTTGGTCTTAATTTGTCATCCAAGGACAATTAAAATGAATGGAAGAATGCCCACCAACACTGATGGGCTTTGAATTCAGGCTCCATCCTCTTTCAAAAATGTCAAAATATATATAAAAAAGTCTGCCCAGTCAAGCACAGGTAAGAAATGCGACAAAAGGACGTTGACAGAATGTCTGTCAAATTACAGGAATTAGGGAAATAGCCCAAACAATCATGGATGAAGATTATTTCATGTCATTGTGTCCAAAAAAATAACTTAATACACAACGTAGCTTGTCTCAAATTCTTCCATGGTTGTATTGAACTTAAAAGAATTTACAAGTGGTGATCATTTTGTGAAAATAATTTTAAGATAGCATTGCCTCAAAACAAACAGCTTGTACAATTTCCAATAGCTAACAGAAATATTTATTCTGAGTACCTCAATTCTAGTCCACTATTGCCTAAAAAGAGAAGTATTGTGTATTTGAAATCTCTGTCATTATTATGTCCATTGTAAACAGCTATTTAGACAGAACTAAAGCTACTGAAAGTGGTCTCCCAAAACTCATAGAGGAATCTGACATGCTGTTCAGCTGGAAACAGCCTTCTTGAAAGAGAATTGATGTGAATCCTTTTGTAAAGGAGATCTGTGCTCTGAGCACTCAAAATACATCATAGAATACTAATCACACTACTTCCCAAAGCAAAAGAAAAATAAAAAAAGATAGAGTGCATCACTGAACTGAGAATGGTACATCTCTTTGGAGACGTTTCGGGGGGAAAAAAGGATGCTTGTCTGCATCTTTATCTATAGAACCTTAAAGAAGAACCCTGAAACAGTATAGCATAAATATTCCATTTGTATTTTATCTTCCCCCATATAGAAAGAAAGGACAGAGCTCAGCCTGGGTAGATTAACACAGCTCTAGTGGAGTGAGTGAGACGTGGTAACAATATCATCTTCTTAGCCTAATGCGCTGGTGGAACTTAGAGCAGTGCAGGAAGAAAAGGCATAGATGAAAGATTACTGAAATGAAAGGTGGAACTGCTTTGTTCTGTCTTTTTTTTTTTTTTTTCTCGAATATGAGTTTCTCCCCCTGAAATAAAATAATGGGGCTGCATATCTCAGATCAAACAGAAAGCACGCACCTCTTCAACCACATGATGCAGAACTTGTGCTGCATGAGGTGCAAAGAGTCACAAAAGGGTCCCAAAAGCGCTGTTTGGCACATCCCATTACAATGTTTAACCTTCATCTTATGGAATGATAGTAAACTTCAGTATTAGGAATATTTTAAAAATTTTTCCCTTCCCTAACGAAAGGGAGAGATTGACTAATGGTCCCAGTGCTTTGAATCAAAATACTTGCTATACTTGTCTATATTAAAGTGCTGTAGTAGTAAAAATCGACTCTTTGATGCTGTCATTCTTTGACAATAAAATAAGAAGCTCATAGGAGGGAATATATGGGCTCTGAATTTGACCAGAATAAAGAGTTTTCTTCCAACAGTTTTTTCTTGGGTAAGACTTTTTATACTGTTTGACGTGCTGAATTACATGATTATATAGTATAAGGCTCCAACAACATTTTGTATTGTAAAGATGGAGATGCTCAGCATTTTGCCAGATGCCAAGCAATATTCTGATATTTCTGTCGTCTCTTTAAACTGAGTGACAGTCAGCATATTCACATTGAAGCCAAGACAATCTGCTATCAAGTTACAGTAGTGATATTTTCCCTGATGAAGATCCCAGAGCTTGTTGGAATAAAGCTCCTTGAAACTCAGTGTCTGGAATAGCTCCAGCTTGAATTGCTCTCTGTGTAATATAATTTTATATTTGTGCCAGTCTAATAAGTAGATCACTGGGTAGAGGCTTTTGCAAGTAAGTCTATACGTACTGCACCATTTCCTGGCTCTGTGCTCCAGTGTGTTGCAGGCTGTGTGCAGTGGGGGAGGTGCCAGAGCTGATCAAGCAGTGTAATTTTATACATTACTGAATCAGTGCAGGAGAAACCTGGAGGGACAAAGCATCATCTTCTCTTTGGACTGCACTGTAAAATCCTATAGCTCTCTTAGCCCAGGCATGCTCTGATACATTTTTTTCTCTCCTTTTTCTGATTTTGGTGCGAATGATAAAGTGATCTGATGATGGCTCTCGTTATGGAACCTATTAGCAAGTGGACGCCCAAGCAAGTAGTGGATTGGATGAAAGGTATGATCGTTTATTACCATGTATTGTCTGTACTTTGGATCCTTGCAATGTATATATCTGCTTTTGTATCCTTTGTTTTGGGAAGAGTTCATTCAGTTTTAATAATCTGTATGCTGCTTTGCACAGTAGTTTTTAAAGACACGACCGAGGAGAAGCTGCTTAAGCTGTGCAGCATGTTGTTGGGATTTCTGCCGAGAACCAAGTAGGGATCAAATGCATTTGTTGGTAAATGCAGGCATAAAGTGTTTGTGTCTCATGGCTCCATTATGCACTGCACAGTGTAACGTTATTATGTTTGGTTGCTTTAAATTTGCCCTGATTAGGTCTGTTTTGCTCATATCAGGTGATCTGATGCAGTGGCTGTGCAGCACTCGCGTGTAGTTTAGGGTACCACAAGGAGCATAAGGTGCCGGTGGCTGGACTGAGGAATTCTTCTCCTTTAGTGACATGTCCTGATTTGTTCAGGCTTCCCAGCCGCTCTCGCTCGTGCCGCTGTTGTGTCTAATGCACCCGCGTCCCCGTCCGTCGCTGGTACCGTGGACAGTGCAGCCCGCGCCGTGCGTGGGGCGCGCAGGGGGAACGTGCAGGGCTGAGCACGGCTTTGCTGGGGAAACTCTTCCCGACAACTTGACAGGAATGATGATTTTCCTGCACATTCGCAGTTTCACAACACAGCCATAAGCTGTGACATGTTTTGCCTTACAGTGTTGGCTGTGCTGCAAACAGACTGGGTTGGATGGGAGGGTGAAGAATTGTTCGTGATGATAAGTGTTTTAAATTTCTCCTGAGTGAGGAAAAATGTATTTCCACAGTTGGACGCATTAGTGTTGTTATACATTGCTTCTGATGAGCTGTCTGTCTTAAAGACAAATAATTTCTGCTACAAGGGACCTCCATTATATAAGGAGAAGAGGTACAAATTTTGGTTATACCTTACTCATACCTCAAACCAGGACACATAGAAATAATTTCTGTAATGTGATTACTGAACTTATTGGAGGGTTGAATTGGATGCCCACTATAATATCCATAAAGCTTTCAAAGTATTATCATTAAAAAGGGAATGGTTCTGATTTCATTTTGCTGAGATACATCTCCATACTTAACTGAAATTGGGCTGTTTAGTTGCTCATCAGACACATTACAGTTATGAGCAAACTATTCTTTTACAAGCACACAGTATTATGAAGCTAATGGGATCTAAGGGAATATATGTAGTGTGTTTCTCAGGTGTTTGTGAATTCAGGTTAATTGGGAGGTCTTAAGCAGGTCATTGGGATGGATTCCGAAACCATTAGATATAGGATTGATTCCCATACTCCAATGTCATTACTTGAAATCAATTCCTACTGTACATGCAGAGGAGCGTTTTCTGATCCACACCTTTTTTTCAGTGCGTAAAAGATTTAAAAAGTGGACAGATCGTTATGCTATTTTAACTTATTACTGGAATTACAATGTAAATTGAAAGTCAAAGTGTATATAATACTTGTTGCTAAATTTAAAAATACTTCCTGCTACTTTTTGATGTAAACTAATTATATCTTGGGTAACATTAATCCATAACATGTGTAGTGCATATCATGGGAAGCAAGAAGGTCATACAAATAAAAGGTTTAAATGTGTGAAGTTGCCCGACAGTTAAATGCCTGTACAAAGACTGCATACTGCATCAGTAGGGACGTCTGGAGTAGACAGTATTGTCAGTTGTGCGCCTCTGGGTTTAAGCATAAGTAAGTAAAATGCAATGAACGTTGAAGTATTTACAAGATAGCTATTTTCCTTGGTAACATGAGTGCTACAGATCCACAAACAGTAAAGTTGCACATTTGTCCATTTTTACCATGCTAATATTACGAGCCCCTTTTTAATCCTGGTGCTTATCTTTATAAATGCATACTTCAGTTGTAGCCAAAGGAAACACCTAACACACACAAATGGAAGCATACCAGAATTAGTTTAAAACTACTTGTAAATCCATTACTTCACAAAAATTTCCTGATTGTGGCCACTGTTTACTTGTAATTTACATATATTCTGTATGTCAGCTCCATTAGCTATAGTCATTCTGCTAAATAGCTATTAACGCATTAGAGAGGTCAAAAGTCTGCACAGGTAGTAATATTCAAGTGATAAGGTAGCTTTTACATATGTCTTCTATACTGAAGGGTACACTTCTTTGACAGCATTAAAAGACAAAGTAAAACATTTTAGAAAAATTACCATGCTATGAATGCAGAATATTATCTTTTCTATAAAAAGCAATGTTAATAAACAGTGTAATAAATACTGGGGGGGGNNNCAGTAATGTATCTTTTTAACTTGAATTTATAATTGCTTCAGCTATCATAACTTACTTTTAAAAACTGCTAACAAAGTACATATTTTAAAATTAACTAGCAGTGAGTACCAGCAACATGAAATAATTGAAGAGAAGATGGAAGAAAGCCACAAAAATGATGCTGATAGTTTGAGATCTAGCTACCCAGAACGCGTCCTGGTTACACTGTGCTATTATCAGAAGCAGCTGTAGCCTAAGCCCCAACCAAGAGGAGACACCCTTCTGTTCTTTTCCTTAAGGAAATGTTACTTGCCAAAAAAAGTAAAAATTGGTAGGCTTTAAGGAACATTATTATGACAAGTTGGCATCTCCTGTTTATCCACAGTTCCTTTCTCAGGAATGCATTCAACCAGATTCAACTTGGAAACTGCATCTGATTGTGTGGACAACCTGAAAAGGCCATGCAAGCCTTTAGAAATTGATTCTTGAAGCTTATAGAGGCACTAGAAGTTAAGGCTCTCGATGCCTTTGTGTTAAAGAAAATGTCTTTCGACTATACAAAAATATTTTGTAAAGTTTGGTAAATACACTGCAGAAGGCACTGTGGTTAAAAAGAAAGTTTTCAAAGGAGAAGAAAACATTAATTGTGAAGTTATTTTTAATAACAGTTTTCAGTTACTATTCTTTCTTTTTTTTTTTTTCAAAATTTTCCAAAATTTTTAATTTCTAAATGGTTTTCACTTCAGAAAATGAGCCAGTATTTCTCCTGGCATGTACCCATTTCTTCCAAAACTGAAATGTTTTCCTGGGTGTATGTACTATGGACCGAAAAGGTGCTGTAAGAGAAAGAACTTTGCCTTCCTCAAATTCTATTTTGGCACCGTTGGGAAAATAAATATTACCCGTAAAGCTTGCAAGTACATTAAGAATCAGAGTAGTTTTCAAACTTGGTCTGTTTTACCTCTGATTAAGTTTAACGTATTAACGCGAGTAAATGACAAACTACGCTTCATGTTTACATCTGCAATGCTTCTACTTGGAGACTTTGATTTCTTTTTGGCCTATGAAGTTACTGTGAAACTTGGTGACACTTTGCAGTTGCAAAGAGGTTATCAGAGTAAGCTCTCCTAAACCGAAGTCCATCTATTCTAATATGCATGCATCCACTATGGAAGGTAATCCTCTAAAGAATTTGGGGGTTTGGGGCGGGCAGAGGGGAGGTATGATGCCTTATTTGCACTTAGAATTAATAAAAGCATGATTGTGTTTTCATTGTAAGTAAAATCTAAAAGGTATTCTCTGTACTTTTACAAATAACAGCATCTTGTAATTCCTAAATGCAGCAGTTTACAAGTAGATCATTTACAGTGAAGTGACATCTGTGTCCAAATAAATGCTAACTTTTCAAAACAATCCCATGAAATGAAATACAATGCAATGAAATACAACTGTGACTTTCAGAGAATGGAATGTTATTAAACAGCTGAAAATTAAAATAGGAAGCCAGTTATGTCTTAAGTACCTGTAAGTAATAACTCCACATGGAGTCAGTTATTCACAGTCTTGGGGACTGACAGTAAGGATTGTTTGCCAAAACAGCCTGCAGTGGAGGTTTCTCTCATAATGAATGCTCAGCTTTAGATACTCATTTCCCAACTGCAACCCATTTTTTCCTCTTTAAATCTAGAATTTCTCCACTCTCAACAGGAGATGCAGATATGAAAAAAATAAAAATTAATTCAGTTGGTAAACTGATTAAATGTGCTGCACTGATCCTGTGCAGAATAATTATATGTTTAGCTGAAGGGTTTTCCTTAGCATGTAATTCCCTGATTTCAAGCTGGCTCATAAAAGAGAAAGGAAGGGAGGGAGGGGGGAGCTGAGAGCAGGGAAGCTGATGACGTGAGTGGACTTGTTAGCATTCATATCACGCAGGGCTCCGGCAAACCCCTTCTCAGTCTTCTTTTGCTTTTCATTAGATCACTACCTGCTCTGTAACAATATGTCATAACCCGGGAGTCTCCTCTATTTACAGAACATAATATATAAAATCTTAGAGTGTACTGGAAACACAGCTAAATATTATGATCTACTGCAAAAGCAGCCTTATAGGTACTGAGCTGGGCGATACTTAGCTTTCTTGATCCACCTTCATGACTTTAAATCCCATAATGCAAAAATTCAGCTTCACAAGATGCAATTTGAAACTTGAGTAGATAACCTAGGTCATATCTTATTTAGAAAAATGTAGGTTTTATAACATTTTTTCAGTTCTTTCTGAAGACAAATACATTTGGAAGAGAACTAAGAGCCACAAATAGAGATGCCCTCAGAATTAGCATTGAATTTTCAAGCAGTTCTAAAGCAAACGTTTCATCATTTCCTTTCTACTCTCACCAATTTCAAAACTGAAAAAAATGATTTAGTGTCGTTGCTCCCCCTTGGATCACCGTGTTCCGTTAGTACCGCATTTCCAGTTGTTGCTAGGAAGTCACTGAATCAGAATTGTCTGTAATTCCTCTCTCATTCCTCTTACAAGTTTCAGACCTTAATACCTTTTAGTAACAAATTTTGGCAACAGCTGCTCTATTGAACAGTGTAAATTATTTGCTTTAAAAGGGTCAGTAGAGCACACCTTGGAGTTGACTACTCTGCAATGTAAGTGGTTAAGATCAGCTTTGAAGAAGCAAGTTCCCAATGTTAGGTACAGTTAAGTGCTGGGATAAGCTGTCAGGGCAGGTCTGGCCGTTTTCTTTGTAGGAGGTTTCGAACACAACTAAGAATAGGTCAGACAAACATCGCTCTGGAATAGTTTACATATCCAGCCTGTCTGCAGAAGAATGGCCTAACGTCTTCTCAAGGCTTCTGCCAGTTCAGACAAGATCTTGGCATAGTTTCTTGCATATGTATGGCCCTCATCTTTGCAACACGTGAAACAGTCCCAAAGAGACTACAGCTCTAGCTTCCTTCTGGATATTTCATGGTTTACATTTTCCAGAATACCCATGTGAGAAGGCTATCCTAGCTGCAGACATAGGTAGATGACTGGAATCAATCTGCATTTCAAATATTCTGAGAACCAATGTCAACGGGAAGACTGGATTAGGGGGGAGACTACAGCTTGGTTAGGAGAGAATATGAAAAATTTAGACACAAACTGTAATCTAAAAGTTCAGGATCTCAGCTCACTGTCTCTTGGAAAGGAAGGCTAGCACAGGAGAGTTGCTCTCATGGTAAGTAAATATGATATGACGATACATTGGATTTTTCTTTATTCTCTTTCCTTTAATTTTTTACTTTCTCTTTAATTTTTTAATTTATCTTCCATTGTCTTGACTTTCTTTAAATTCTTTTAATTCTCATTTTCTTCTAAAATATTTGCATATCATTAAGAATTAATATCTATAAAAGGTACTGGCCAAAAGACCTGGCAAACACGTCATGTTTTTGTTATCACCTATTGTACATGTGGAAAATGAAAGGAGATGCAGTCAATATTGACTATATATTGTAAGTAATAAAGCTGTATATATAACGTTTAGGCATAGCAGGAAAAATCTTTAACTCTATTGAAAGCCTAGCAAAACCAAGTCAGAGACAAAGTAGTCAAGATGAAATCAATACTCTGCTCCAAATGTCTGAAGTTCAAAAATCCTAGTGTTTTATTTTATAAGAAGCTGACGGTATAGCCTCCTGAGAGCAGAAGAAACAGTGTTCATCAGAGCTGCAGATCAAAAGCGAATATATGCCCATTCCACTTTTACTAAGACTTTACAAAAGCCCCATTCCTTTCAACCTAAGAGGTTAAGATATCATATAGGGCTCAGAAGACTAGCAGGATAACTAAGACCCAGTACCCTCAAGGCTTTAACTATCATCACTTTTAATTCAACCTGTGTACCACTGGCAGCCTGGAGACACAACAAAACACTTTGCTGAGTTCATTACTCCATTTTCTGCCTTCCCAGTAATGACACAGCACTAGTTACTGTCATGGCAAGCTGACCTACAAGCTGAGTAGGGTATTGTAGAAAGACCTCCATATCTCAAGTCTATCTGTAATATTCTATGAAAACTATTTAGCCGAGGTATTTCTGCATCCCTATCACTACTGGCATTTTTACTGGCACCTTTGTGAGGACCAGTTAGAAACTGATCTATATAACTTCCAAGAACTGACTGGATTAGCACTGTCTTCATAAAAGATTTCAGCAACATTTAGCAATTTAATGGTCTATATTTATTATGTGGAGATTTAGGGATGTATTCTAAAATTTCCCTAGCTATAAAACATATACATTCAGACCTTTTAAATAAAAGTAATTCTGCTTGCAGAGAAACATCTGAGCTGAATGAGTGTCTCTCAAGTCACATTTATCAAGTGTAACTAATCTTCCAGGTCATTATGTAAAGAAATTTATTCTATTGTCTTGAACCTTAATATAGGCAGCCAGACACAATTGTCATGCATTGCTGTATCTTATAACCTTACCATATGTTCTTAAGACACATTATGCAAAATCCCCACCTTTCTTCAAATTGTGACCACTATGGGGAGAACAGAGTGGCAATGCAAATTCAGAGGAGATCAGCCTTCTCCAGATCTCCATTATTTCACAATGTATTTTATTAGGAAGCAACATTCAGAATAAATTGGATCCTGTGGATGACACTTTTAGATCCCATTAAATGAGGCACTGTATGTCAAGAAACTGCAAAGATACTGGATCATGCTGAGCAATAATATACTTGCATGGTTTCTTCCCAGACATAATCCTGACAACACTTTCTTGCCCTCCTAATTCCTGACTCTAAGTTTTACCTTGCTTTGGCAGGAATGACACCAACACATGTACCATAACATTGAGAACTCTGTGTGTAACACCTCAGAGTTGCTTTTACAAGTTTATAAAAAGTGTATTTCTTAGAAAAACAGCAGAACATCTCAGTGTTACAGTATTTCTGGCTACCTCAGTTAGAAAGCAGGTTTAGAAACTTTGAAAAAACAAATACATGATGAATAGCATTGTATGCCAGAAAAACACTGTCTAGATCGTGGAGTGTCAGGCAAAGTTCCATGCCAGTTCCTACATCTGAAAATCAGTGGGAAGGCAGCTGAATGCTTTCTGGGTCTGCCCTCAAGGTATTCTCCTAAATGTACACTATAGGTCAGATAGACGCTTCATGTGCTTGAGTAAAGAAATATTCCTACCTAATGAAATTTCCATACATCTCTTTCTGACAGGCTTAGTGTCTTGCATTTCTATTTGTAATGAAGGAAAAAATACATGCAGCACAATAAGTATTACAATGCTTGCATATGCCTGGACAGTAAAAAGTATGTTACAGTTTGTCCTGAGGTGTTTTGCAAAATTGTTTTAACACCTACAAAGGTTTAAAAACTGAAAAGGAAAGAACTTATCCTTTTAATGCCATTCTTTCTGAGAACAGCTGTCCTGCCACACTGACAGAAATGGAGGTGGTTGTCCTCCTGGTGAAATTAGTGACACTGTTGATATTAGACAAAGCATTGTACTGAATAAACTACAATAGTATGGAATATTGCTGATCAATAATATACATTCATCCTCTCCCCCCAGCATAGTTTTGTAGAAATCTTCTAAATGCTACTTTTCTATTTTATTTTTTTTACTAAACACAAAACTTGCCCCTGTTCCCTGATGCCATTGTAGTGATGACAGGTGCTGGAAAGATGGAGCTTAGTGAGTTATCATTATAGGATTCAGTGAGAGGAAGAACTTGTAAGGTTGTATTTGTGAATAGCTCTAGTGATGAATTAAAATGAAATTATTTCTGATTAACTAATACTCAAATGGCTCCCAGCGAGTATCCTTGTTGACCTTCTATAGTGATGCACTCAGAAGAATTTGAGTCCAAAGTAATGTTTGGTTTTTCCAACTCAAATTCTTTACCAACTGTTTTCCAATAAAATGAAAATAAAATAAAAAACTTCCAATAAAATTCCAAAAATGAATGATAAAAAGTATGTGGTACATTTTAATTATAATGTGGGTGATATGTTTAAAATAAAAATGTAACAGACAATAATTTTACAAAATACACTCAGCTCTATTCCCTACAAACGTGTCCTCCTTTTTCATTCTAAACATCATACAAAGCCTAGAAAAACCATAAATTTCAGGAGTTCATAAGGCAGAAATTGTGTCTTCTATAACTGTACTGAAACTACTACAGCTACAGAAAGGATTAATTTGACACATCTGCTTTTTAGTTTACATGGAAAACTACCTCTGTTTGAGTTAAGACAGACAGTGGTGTCATCAGTCTGACAACTCAGACATAGCAATTATCACTTGAATGAAGAGCGTGTTATAGCTCTCTCTCTCCAGCAGCTTCTTCTGTTCTCTTTTCGTCTCTCTCCTCTTGTTTATTCATATTATTCTCTAGCAGTATGTTTCCTGCCTTTTTCATAATCAGATTGAGAGTAAGCATCAGGTTGTGTAGTAATATGTTCACTTAACATTAAATAATTCTAGCTCTGGCCTTATGTACCTCAGAGAGCTTTGCAGTGATTTGGAAGTGATTTGCATTCAAAATCCAGGAGAAGGTAACAAAGGGAGAGCAATGGCAGAAAAGAATGGAAAAAACAACATGGGGATGATAAATTCCTTTTCTCCCCTCTCCCCAGTATTCTCCAATCAGTGGCTGGTCGTGCATGGGAATTTTTACTGTCCTGTAATACAGAGTTCAGGTGGTATGCTAAATAACACAAAGCTCAGCTGCTGTACCTTGTTGTCTGTCCTGAAATGCAAATATTTCTGCTTCTTCAAAATAACAAAGACGTGCCCATACTAAGCGGTAGTAGATAACAGAAACCAAGAGATATATATCAGGAAGTTTTGATCTCAAGCTTGGCAAACTAGGAGTGCTTCTGTATGTTGCAAAAGTGTGCAATTCCGTCAAAATATCCTTTTATAAATAAAGGGTTGCCATTTTGACAGCCACAGATTAATTGTAGCAAGTTGAAAACCACCTGCCTAAAAAGCCCTAGCACAACTTCTGGTAGCTTTAAGGTGCAGCTGGAAGAGGGCATATATTGATGTTTCATTGATTCTGCGTCAAAATCTACTGTGAATATGAGGGATGCTTTTAACCTCTCTTTCAGACTATGAAATGTTGCTTTCCTGGAAGACATGGGGGAGGTAGTTCAACAATAGTATCTATTTATGAAATTCTTTGCAATGGATAGGAACACAGCTTATACTCGACAGGAATGTGCTGCAGTGGGCACATTCCTAAAACCAGGAAAGACAGATGTAGGCATCCGTTATTGATCACTCAGCATGAACAATGAGCTCATAATGAAACTGTCCTAAATTACAGAACACTAAGGAGAGATTTTAATTGTCCATTGTCAGGACATTTTAAATGTTCGTTGCCAAGCCACACTGATAATTTTCTGTAGTTATACAGAAAACAACTTTATCGTCTACAGAAGAAAAGGATGTTCAAAGCAGAGGAAAAAAAAACACTTTGAACCTTGCATTTGAATCATGCCGTTTGAGGGAACAGGTAGAATAATGTAAGAGAAGTTCAGAACTAATAGAGAAGTTTAGAATATTCACCACTTGAATGTCATATAAAAAGAAATGGATCCACTTAGTGCAGTAGCTCAGAGATGCTGTGTTTCCAGAAATAAATTTGGGGGAATGAGGAGAACTAACGAATAATCCATCAAAAATGCAACAAATAATTAATCTAAATAATAAAACAGAAAAATTACAAATGGGAATTTCTCACATAGGAAATAAAGAGGCAGATAAAGTTAAACGATAATTTTAAATAATTATAATTTTTTAAGGAAAATGGAGGAAAACATTCTCAAAACTTTCAAAAGTGGTCTTAAAAACACTAGGAAATGTGCTAAAGAAACCATCACGCACTGAAAGAAAGATACACTGGGGAATCTTACTAGCTATTTCATGTTTCTCTGATAATTCTCAGAACAAATTGTCAATAGCTTTTGTGGTAGCAGCAGAAATCATTATTTGCATATCAGCAGTGAGAAAATACTTTAACTAGAAACCAGATTGCTCAAATGATCATTCAATGAAAGTGTTTTAATTCAATCTCTGAATCATTCCAAAAGCCATCAATATCGCTTAGGATGTGAAAAACAAGCTTTCCCAATCTCTGCTTATTGTGGGCTGCTCTTTGCATGTTCTCTCCACTGTTAAGTTCCATAAATTTTACGTATCTAAAGGTAGTTCTGTAGTTATTCATTAATAAGGCCTCCTTTATGAGGTCCTCTAATGTCAAAATAGCGTGTTTTATTCTTAAAATATTTTGTATATTTCCATTTTCTTTTATGAATAATTTTTCCAATAAAAGGATGTTGCTATATGAAGAATCCTGGCATTTGGAATTCATTAATTCCACATAACCCCTGGCATTTTTTCAAAGGCATTGGTTTTCAAAGGTATTTAAGTACCCTATGAATGTCTTTGATAGGTCTCCAGCTTGCATGTCATACGTCCAGGCAGAAATTCCATGTGAACCAAAGCTGTTTGGTTCTTCTGTGTAATGTCAGACTGGCCTGCTGATTGGAGGGCATACAAAATGATTCACCCCAGTGCTTTTTTTTTTCTTTTGCCATCTAATGTCATACTTGATTTGAATTGCTCATAAAATTTATTCTTTCAAATCTCATTAATATCCCATCTTTTGAGGGGAAATGATAGACAATATTTCGATTTTTGCTTGCAAACTGGTAAACTGTCACATAAGAAGACAATGTCACCAGCAAAATTAAACCTTATGGCACACTGTTAAGCCATGTTAATGCCATCCTGGAACAGTCTGTATTTGTTCTCATAATGAAGCAAACAACAATGGTGAAAAAGCAGAAGCAAATAAATGGCATTTATGGTTAACCCTGGTAGGCATTTATGCAAGCTTGAGTTAACATTGTCTGTGCGAGCCACACCTTGGACTACTGTCCTCATGCTGTTAAGAAAGTTTTATTAAGATGATTGAGAGAAGGCCAAAATTATATACAAAATTCATAAATTACATAAAAAACTGACGTAATTATTATAATTTTGTAGCAGTTCAAGATATACCAGAATGAATTATGATGTGTCTATTAGAGCATTACTAATTCATATGGAGCCAATGGGCTTCTCTACTCCATAGCTACCATCCCCAAAACATGATAATGAAGCTCCATGACTAAGCATTCCCTAAATCGTAACAGAATTTGAATTTTCGGGTTTTGGAGCAGAGAAAGAACACAGGTTTCTCACAAAAAAAAAGGAACCATTTAGTGGATATGTTAAAATATTGGCCAGCTTCTTATTCTAAAAAAGTACATTTTGAAACTGTGATTCTTTGGAAAGTTAAAAATAAACAAGGTCTCTAAATTACATCCAGGAAGTACAAAGGAGTTTGAAGGTAAGCTTATTTCATGTTATTTCGGTCTGAAGGTCATCTTACCGCTTTCTGTAGGCAAGAAACTTGATTTACATGTCTAGGTGACCAATTGTGCTCTTAGATAAATTCACTTGATGCATTGGAATTATCTGGAACTGTGTATTTGAAGAAAGCATGTGGTCTTCCCCTAAGGTCCATCTGACAATCTCTTTATCTGTAATAATCTTAGGAAAGGGGCATTATCTGATTTTTTTTCTAAAAAATTAGGATTTTGATAGTATTTATAGACTATGGATGCACTATTATCTGTGTTGCTTTCAGCCCAAATAACTGTCAATACCACTTGTACAGTAAAACAGAACAAGAAGATCATGTTTTGTTATTAAGTTTTCTACAACAGGTATCCTAAAGCTAAATGAAGTTGAGCTCCTATCAGTGAAACTCGCATACAGGTAAACCTGGCCTACAAGTCAGTCTGGTAAATGAGAAACAACTATGTTAAATTAAATCCATTACAGTGTAGCATCCTTTATACAGAAGTGTCAGGATATCTTGCACACTGGCTGTTCTGGATAAGGTAGTAAAACTGATCAAGCAGTATAATTAGGAAATATTCTCGAGGGACACTTTAGATCACAGTACAGTCATGCACTGATATATTCTAATTTTTTGATTTAAAATTTATAGTTATCTACCAAGAGTCCTCTTGATAGAACCAACTAGCAGCTAGCAAAGAAGCGATGTTTAATAAAGCCATGCTAATTTCCAATGTTCATTATCTTCCATTTTACCTCTGTGCAATTTCTGTTTCCAGCTCCTGTGTTTTAACTCATTGGTTTGACTCTAAAAATCAATAAATGCTTACAGACAAGCAGGATACTCACAGGCCTTGAAAAAATCCTACCTAGAAATCCATTTAAAGAAGATATAGTAGTCTAGTGCAGTTATGGGTAAATGCAGGTATGACTTCTGATAAAAAATACATGTGCAATTACACAACTGCAGTTGTTAATGAAAGTGAAAAGTACTGCTTATATACATATGCACTGGCACTGGTTTGCAAATATATCAGATTGGAAATGCATGCACTAATATAAAGGTAAATATGATGCTTATGATTCACAAAATTATAATTTTTCTGAATCTGTATTGAACCAAATCATCATGGTGGCGTTTCCATTTTTATGCTGATGAAAGTACGTGCTAATGTGGTCCAAACTGACATTCCAACAGACTGAGGCAATAGAAAGCAGTCAAAATGCTCTGAAAAATGGTGTTAAAAATTGTACTCTCATCCACTCCTATTTAAAGCCGGAAGGTAGATTGCACTGTCTGTTCTCACCACTTGTATTGTGTGGTTCGCTTCTGTTTTAAACAACAATCACAGTTCAGTCCACAGCTGACATTTCAGTTAAGGATAACATTGTCCTTGTGCAGCTTTTACAACAGAGTTTTAAAATTCTGAGATGAGAAGCTCTATGTAAATGTAGGATCATTATGAGCATCCTGCTGCTTGTGAGGTTCTTTTCTTTTTCAGATCAAGTAACCTGGGTCAAAGCAATATTTACTATCAAAGTGTAATGGCAACCTTATAGACATTGTGGACTATTAACTTTTTTTAGGCTTTGGTGACTCCCATATTGCAGTATTTTGACACAAAGCTCTACTGTTGCGTGGTTTGGGGCATTGTGGGATTGCTAAATAGAATGGCCGCAGTGACGGGCAGAGCTAGTAAGGACTGAAGAGATACGAGAAGTTCAAGCCAAGTATGATGAAAATAAAGGTTCTGAGCTTTACAGGTAACAAGTATTTCAAAAGCAACAACTCTTAATAGCAACAGAGAGACATGGTGAAATGCAGAGAAATGGCAGTTATTACCATTAGCATCTGTAGCACATGAAAGTTATAAAATTTCATTTTGGGTGCTGCACTTTAGAATCACAATCATTGTTCCACAGTGCAGGGAAACTGCTTCAGGAAAGAAGATCTGGCTAGCAACGGCTTCATTGGGGAAAGCACATCTTCAAGACTGAAGCATTTTTTTGCACACATATAGCCCATTAATCAAGGGAAAATATTGAAGCATATTATTCATCATATTTGCTGTGTTTGGATTTGAAGCGATGACAATTAAAATCATGATCTTGACTATTATTATTAAGTAATATAAAATGGTTTGTCTAAAGGAATAAAAACGATCAGGCCTGTGAAGGTTCAGACATCTGGTACAAGCATATGGGTTGGGAATCATTAGCTAATTGTTACAAAAATACGACAAAAATGTCTTTTTAATGATAGAATCGATGCCTTCAGCAGGACTGTTCCATGTGCTTTCCTCTTGAATGAAAGCTCCTTACTGTCCCTGTTATGCCTTGCAGCTCTCCAAAAGCATATGCAATGCTTGTCAAGTTACTGTTTACTTATTTTGAAACATGTTCGAAGTAGAAAATAGCATACATATCTATTTTCAAAACTAATTTTCAGAAAATGTTTTATGATGCACTGATTTTTGTGTAGTAAATTTTCTTCTCTTCTAAATGTGCGTATGTTGTGGATTCATACTGCACTGCAATGTCAAAACTTAATATGAATTTGCTTAGTATAAATGTACTGATGTAAGACTCAGTACAAATGCGCAGGTGTACACTTAGAAGATGTAAGTGAGTACACAATCAGTGTAAGCTAAGGAAAGACCAGCAGCTGTGTTTCGTATAGTCCAGCAAGAAGTGTTGTGGACTGAGGAAGAGGCGAACGAGGTGGTAATTCTGGCATGGTCCCTGAGTCTTCCATGCTAACTTGAGAGAGTCACTCCTGTGGCTGTCCTTCCACTCCTTGGGCACTTCAAGAGTAACCTGTTTTGCTAAAGGGACTACCTCTTATTACAAGTACATGCAGCATGAACATAATGGATCTTCATTCAGTAACACGTATATCCAATGTTTTTTCACCTAATGATACTGCGTTGAGTTATCCCCAAGCCATGATGGAGAACCTTTTTCTGGTCTAAGGCCAAACAACCCTTACAGATATCTTTGAAAGGTCACATACTAATTCATGCCCAAGTATTGACCAGGAATCATACACAGAAACAAAATCACATAGTCTGGTCATCATGAGCCAAGTACTTTGTGAACCAGAGCCTGTGGGAAATATAATATTAATTCTCTGTTCCTTTTTTTGTGTATTTTGATTTCATCTTTGATTCTCTTAAGGTAAAACATCTTCAAATTTATTCAACAAATATGACTTGCTGCAATCTTCTTTATGCTAGTAATTTAAGAAAAAAAGCCTTGGGCTTCATAGCATTATTAACATTGAGAACACCTGCTGTTTCTCAGGTAGCTGTCAGTTCAGCATAAGGAAAAAGCTAATTATTTTAAGCAGGTCACTCAGGAAGAAATCTGAAATTCTACATAGCAGTTAGAAATCAGTGTCCATTGACTTTAGCTGAAGTTTGCCACTGCAGAAATATGTGGCTGGAAAAGAGTCTATTGGTAAAAATACATACTGCCGGTATTTAACAATGTAATCTTACTAGGCTTGAAATTAAAGTAATGCATGCAAATTAGCTCCTTGATTTGCCTTAGGTTAAGGCTGAAAAGGATGGTGAGGAAAACAAGAAGATATGAATAAGAGAAAATAAATCAAAAGTATGTGGATATATATCCTCTTTCTTGATATAACAAAGTTTTTCTACAAGAAAAGTAGATAAGAATTATAGAAAACTCAGACACTCAACAAGAATTCCTAAGTAATTATACTATGATATATTCTGTGTTTTTATAAAATATTTATTAATTTTAAAAGGCTTAAATTACACTTGGGGGTGTCAATTCCCTTGGAATTCAAAGGCATTTAAATACTACAGTCTATTTACTTATGTTAAAGAAACACCGCTAGAATAAAACTCAGAAAATTCTATAAAAACATTAATTTCCTGTATCATGTGATGCCAAAACAAATTTTAATAAAGTGAAATATTTTACTATCCAGTCTACTTTTTCCAGTGTTAAATGTTTAGCTTTGATATTTCACATATTTTGAAGGGTGCAACAGGTTAGACGATTTTACTTTGCATCAGTTACAATGGACTTTTTAGTAGTGACAGCATATATTTAGGGAAAAAAAACCACAGTGATAAGATGCTTCATTCTCTTGTCACTCCTACCAATGTAAATCACTGGTATATTTTCACTATGTATCACTGCATCCAACTGTTAATGAATTTATCCTGCAATTCTTAAAAATACTGCTTACAAAACCAACTTGGTTTAGAATCAAAAGAAATTCTCTCATAAAATATAAAGGAAGGTCCACTTTAATTTTTCATATCAGATATTTAAAACTACTTTATTCACTTGCAGGTGACATCGACAGCACGTGCACTGAGTGGTTCACTTTAAACAATGGGACTAATTCTAGAATATGGTACTATTTAGTATATTATTGTGTCTATGAACAAACAAACTCAACAAAACAATAGCCTTTGGTGAAACTGAAGTGCCCCAATGGCAAAGGCACTTTTTTATCTTTTTGAAGGATTACAGTAAAATTTGTAGACTTGCTGAGCCAAAACCCGTGTTGGCTCTGTGAACCTAAAAAGCTCTTATGGTGATCATTTGTCTTTTCCTGTGTACCTCCAGACACCTAGAGGCTTAGCTTGGCTGTAATCCCATAACTAATTCGAGCAGAAATTCCTTGACTCCAGCAATCTCTCATTTAATACGGGTTTTAGTTTTACTAAAATTTTTTCAGCTGTATTAGTTCCCTTTTTCACTGCCTGAAGAGAAGAATCAGATCCCCAGAGCTAAACTTGCATGTTAAACTATGCATTAGACATATGCTTTTGTTATTTAAATATATACTACCTGAATATTCCTCTTAGAAAGAATAACCTTGTTTTTCTTTTGAGTGTCTGAATGGAGTTTTCCAAAAGTAACTACATTCTAAATATGTCTTACGTACTCCAGTCTCAAAAGAGATGCAAATACAGCAAAAAAGGAAAAGCTAACTCAGTTAATAAAAATTATTAACTGTGCTCCATTGATTGTGGCTAGACTGATTACACATTTAGTTTAAGGTTTTCCTTAGCATACAGTTCCCTGTATTCAAATTGGCTTGAAAAAGGAGGGAGAATAGAAAATACAGCAGGGAAGCTGATGACGTGAATGGGCTTCTTAACATTCACATCACACAGGGCTCTGGCAAACCCCTTTCAATCTTTGTGCTTTTCATTAAATCACTACCTGCTTTGTAGCAGCTTTTCTCAAACAGCGATTCTCTTACATTTACATAACATAAATGCTAGCAATGTGCTAAGTATCACTGTGGGATTGACATGCAGAAAGGCTTCTTTGATGTTATCCTTAAAAAAAATTTTACATCAGCATGAAATTCAGAAAGGAGGAGGAGCAGGCTGAGGAAGACATCAAATAAGACAGACGGACAGTTCTGGAACATTGTGTTTGAACAGCCAACTCTTTTGGAAAGATATAGCTGGGTCTGTGCAATATACTTTGTTACCCCGTAGAAAGCACTGGTGTAGAATGTTGATCATTTTCAAAAGCAGAAGATGCAGAGATCAGATGAACATCAAAACAAAACAGAAAATGTTTCCTCAACCAGCCAATAAATGTAGACACCACTAAGAAGAATTACAGCAAAATGAAAAATCTCCTGCCATAGAACACCCTGGATGATACAAAAGCTCTAACTGTCATCATCTTTAGCCTTCCTTTCTAATGTTCCTTTGTTTACAAGGAACTACTGAATTTGTAGGCAGAAAATTATTCTTACAGGACAGCACATCTCCTCAGCCAAACTTCCAGTATTTCTTTCTACACTGAGAATCTAACACTTTATCACAAATTCCAACCTTGAAATCTGTAACCTAAGCAGGTATTTAATTACAGAGTTTGATACATTTTGCCTGGGATGGCACCCTTGAGATCACAGCAGTAGCTGTAGCCCCCAGGCCACGTGAATGCAGGAGGAGAGACACATGCGAGATGTGCACGCCTTTTTTGAAGTGACACAGTTATGCTAAGTGGTAAAACAGAGCCAGGAAACTTTGTTCTCAGGGCAAGGATATCAGGTTATTTTCACATTTCCAGTGAACAATATTTTTATCACCACTGAGAAGGTGAAAATAATAGTTTCTTTGTGCATTAATTACAGGTGTGGAACTTCCAGAACTGAAGTCATGGGTAATGTCCAAAACCAAGGATTTCAGGGGTACATTGCTTAATATTGCTAAGAAACTTCCCACTTGTTTCATTCTCTTATTTCCCATCTTAAAACATGGAAGTGGAGAACTGCCTCTTCCTAACCAGTCCTACACTGGATACTACATATTTGTTTTAGCAGTTTAATAGAGTAAAAATCCTTCACTTAATTTTCTTTCAGCTCTGCACTGCACAGACCTTTAAGGCAAAAAAAATGCACTCAGTGTTAGGCGTTAACTGAGTATGTAAAGTTTGCTAATAACTCTCTTGGTACTCTCTGCATTATAGATTTTAATTAGTTTATGCATCTAGACAAAGCACTTTTTTTTTGTGTTTCAATTCAAAACAGGCTACCCAGCCTATCTCTTTTTTTTTTAATTGAAGAAGTGCATGTAGTATTTTTTTCCTTTTGCTGTAATAAGTATATTGGAAATGATTGCTGTTTCACAAAGACTACAGCTGTCTGCCCCACTATGTGATGATACCTCTGAGTCATAAGAAAACTCCAGGCAATCCCCTGTGTTTCTTCATATGCTTTACGATACCTCTAATCACAGAATAGATTTTATAGGAGTTTCCATCACATATCTCCCTCTTGATTCTATTTTTTCCTGGCTGATGTAATCTCACATGCTTCCTTTGCTCTTTGTAGGTAACAGGGGAAAAGAGAAAGAAGAGTGAGAAATTATTCTGTCACTTTTTTCCAAGTTTCTATCATTTGTCAGCCCTTCCACTAATGGTTGTTACAAAGTAAAAGGCATGGTTAGAATGTGGAACACTAATACGTTACATCTGAGTTACACACTTTTCGCTTCCGTTTTGAATTTCTAACCAACCACTCTATTTTAAGTGTTCCATCAGGAGAAAATTAAGTAAGCAGTTAAGGAAAAAAAAAAGGAATAACACTATAACAAATTTGATTCCATAAGACATTCTTTTTGTTTATCTTACATACATAGAGTTGCAAGGGCTCGTTTCTCAGTACATTTTGTCTCAGAAGACTGGATGCTTCGAACACAGGACACAGTGTCCCAAAATACTGCCTAAATGCAGACTGATGCTGATGTTCTCTTCCCAAAATGTCTGATCTTGCTCATCCTGAATGCAGTAACTGAATTCAGTCTTTAAGGAGTTCAGCTGATGCTGAATCAACTCTTGTAATCACCAGCTCATAAAGGTCTTCAGAAACGCACGAAAGTCTGAAGTCACACAACTTTTCCATTTTCTTGGACCAAGGCAGGAATGTCATGAAAGGCAAAGTCTGAATGAGAACAGAACCTAATAAAAACATGTGGTTGCTCTGATAGGTAAATACATGAATTATAAATGACATCTCCACTTTGCAAAAGAGGACTGCTATTATAAGCATCATAAAAGTGATACCACAAAGCTCTAGGGAGCAACCAGAGCAGAAATCAATACATGCAGCAAGTGGGCTTTTATGAAAGAAGTTGCTAAAAGAAATTACAGAAGGATCATGAGGGCAGGCACAGATAAACAACTGCTGTACGATCAGAAAAAAGTAGATTTGAAATATCAAAGAACAGAGATAGTATAGTATCTGGCATATTGAAGTTGGACTTCTCTGATGGTTCTTTCAGACACTTGTGGTTGTCCCTTCTGATAGATGACAACTACATGGAAGGTCAGTTCAGAAAAAATGAAAGAATGTAGTTTTCTGTATAGGTTTTACAGATAGGTCTTTTCCCATATCTTAAAGGCTCCCAACTGACCATATCATTTATCAATTCTGGAAGAAAAACAACGGATTTAAAGGTAACCTTCAGTATAATTATAATCCAGTTGTATGCTTTTCTGTGAAACGCTGGCTGGGAAAACAGCGTTGTTTACTTCAGATACACCTGGTGCACTGTTGTGGTCAGTTGCTCTTACTGTGGATCTACATCATCTTCACTGTGGTGTTAATTCTTTAATTAATTGGGCTTAACTGGGAACAGTCATAATTCAAAAAAGTACTCAAGTGGCACAGAGGAACTGCATTACTGGAGCCCAGTAGCTACATCCCTACTGCATTACTGGTGTGACTGTCAGCAACATTCAAGTGTCAGACCTACACAGATTGGCTCACTAGCTGGAGTTTGGAGCATCTGGTTATCAAAGTATTTTCAGCAGTTGTGGAATAAGCATGGTTATTATTTAGTAATACATTTACTACAGAATATGAATGGGGAGATCCTCAAAAGAGGTTGAGATCATGTAAGAGAAATATGTTCCAGAAGCTTTTATGACTGCAGTCTTAATGTAAATAGGATCTTTAATTGCCTCAGGTTTTGATGCAGTCAATATTACACAATATATGTGGCTAAAAATGGTATCAGAATTTGCATAAGTATCTCTGTCAAATTGTCCCATAGCTAACAATGATCACCAAAACTTTTTCTCTCTTACACCTAGCTTCAGCATTTTACAGCCTCTCAATGTTTCTTGTTCACATTTAATTTCACAAGTATTATTTAGCCAATTTTCAGAATATAGACTATACCTATTTGCATGAGAAATTACCTTTCTCACCAAAAGGACTTTGCTCCAAAGAAATATCTGTTATTTAATACTCTCTTGTGCTATTTGGCTCATCTGCCTGGAAAATTAAGATTGGTTTTGCATACAACTTAAATTCCCAGTCATCACATTGCCAGTTTGGCAGTTATGATAACTTTTACTGAATTAATTTCCATCTCACAAAAATCTTTTTTCCTGACTTTTTAAGCTTGTTCTGGCTGCTGGCAAGAATTCAGTAATGCTTCAGACATTACTGTTTATTTTTTAAATAAGTTTGTCGTTTAGAAAAAAAATTTGAAGGTACATCTCATTTCTTGAACACTGTAGGTCTAAATGTTAAGTATGACAGCTGAGAGACCTCTCTTTTCAGCTTTATGCAGTTTAAATTTGAATTTGTTTAGATGGTTCTTGACCAGTTAATTTGTCTTGACAGCTCTCAGGGTCACATTTAGTTTATCCCCATAGGTGCCTTGTTCTGTAGGAGAATAAACTGCATTTGTCTCATCCACTTGCCTTTGATTTCCATATTTGTGTGAATAGCTTCAAAATTATAAGACTCATAGGAAATAAATTAAATAAAATGTGAAATAGATTAAATAAAATGTTTGTACTTCCCTAAAGTATTGCCTGAAAGATCCCTTGATGGACAAAATGACCACTGAGTACACCAAATTCTGAAAACTTCTGATGCTATTGCACCCTTAAAGAAGGAACATATCTTCCTTTACTTTATAACCAGTCTCAAATATTTTCATAGAAATATTTACATTATGGTTATTGGAATATCTGGGGGGGGGCTCAATTTGCCTAAAATTATGATACTGCAGCATTGGAGGACATCAAGTTACTGTAAAGGAAAAAAATCAGAAACCATGTGGACTAATAGCAATTCAATTTTGAATTTGTGTAGGCAGAAAGTGTTACGCTTACTCTCTAAAAAACTATTGAAAGCTAAACTAAGCTATAAGGTCATAGAAGATCTTCGAAAAAGAGGTGCATGAAGATGACATCTTCTAATATCACAGCTGTTTGTAAAATAGAAGCAAATAATAAGTAGAGTTACTTGAACCCCGACATCTCATGAAGCTTGTGACAACAGAAAAAAGGTGACTAGAATGGACTGGATCCACATAATAACTTTGTAAATATATATCCATATATTGATTAAAACCAAACCAAACCAAACTGAAGTTGATTTACTGTTTAAAATGGCAGGGAATTTTTCATATCATGTATATGGAAGTCATTCAGCCACTGCACGCTGTACCCCTTGCTATTACTTTCAGCTGTGTTCTTCCATATACAAAGAAGTATTCTTCCCTATGACAGCAAACTGCACATCAGCACATGCTATGTAAATCGCACCCACTTGAAAATATCTCTCTGTGTATAGGAATATTCAGCAAATCATCTCTCTTAATAACAGGCGTCTACAGCTGCCAAAGAGCAGCTTTTTTTTATTATTATTATCATACAACACTTAAAAGACTTCATAGTCTCTGCAAAGAAGGACCCCTTGGGTTTGCACATGAGTGTCAGTGACAGTGGGAAATACAGTCAGGGCAGAAAATAGATTTTAATTACGTGACAAAAAAGGGTTTAGCTCATAGCCCTTCCAACAGTTTTCTTTAAAACACCTCTACTCCAAGAACCCAGACAGCTAGATAGTGTTTTTATCTGTAAATAAGAAAAGCTGTAAATAGCTTTAAGACGTATGAATCCCCTGAAAGTTAGTGGAGTTAAGGATCCTACTTACACGGAACACATGAACTTCAACTCTGGTTCACACCAGCCTGAATTACACACAAAGTGAACACCTTTCACTCGAGCTGGAAGCAAGAGTGAGTGTACTTAATGAAGGACAGTCAGTTCATATCAAGAACACTGCAGCAAGGAAACAATCCAGACTATATACCTGCATGTTTTAAGGGGGGGGAAAATAGACACTACAGAGGATAGACATATCTGGCATTTTTCCAGAATAAGAAGTTACTAAAAACAGTAACATTTGCCAAAAGAACAGAACATTAGGTAAGTATTAAGAATATTAAAAGCAAGAGAAGCAGATGCATAATGCATGACTGTGAAAAGTGGTAGGCTTAAACAGTGGAACAGTAATCAATAAGATAATGAAAGAGTTGGCTGTAAAGGACACAAAAAGCAAGATTACATCATGAGGGCAAGATCTCAGTAGTGCACCTAGGGGATTCTAGCAGGATCATATTTGCAACTGGAAAAGAACACACACAGGGTTATGCAGTTAATACCTGAAATTATACTGCTACATTAACTTAGCCTTTGAGTTGAAAAAAGAATGATATGCATAATACCAAAGGCAATCAAAGAGACAACTGTATTTAATGAAGCAATAATAACAGCTGACAGTATCTGCCTGGGTAGATTGGTAACTTCTATCAAGACAAAATTTACAGAAACAACTTTCCAGCATTTCAGTGCACTGTTTCTGACAATGAATACAAAGCCATCAGGGGAGGCTATCCTAACTCAGAAACAGTTAACATTTGGGAAAGAACTGAAGAACTAAAGCTAAGTCACAAAGGAGAAATGATCTTGATGTATTTTATTTCCAGCAGGCCCAGTGATTAACATAAAAACCTTAAAATAAGAGGCAGCATGTTAAAAACCACGTTAATACTTCAGGGATTTACATGCCACCAACTGTAAATGCATGCTGGTTTACACCAGCTAAAGAGGGCTACATTTTTCACAAGCAGCTACGCATCTTCAGGATCAGTTCCTATGGAAAGTAAATTCTGAAAATTATCTGGATTAGTTTAAACACTCTTAATGGTAGGGTTTTTAACCCGGAGTATTTTGACAGTCTAATTAAGGAAAGAACGTGTATGCTTCTACCTGGAGATCTGATGGGGGAAGGAAGAATAACCTCTGAAAGAGGGTGAAGAAACAATGAAAACATGATGACCCACCTGTATGCTGGGTGGAGTGGGTGCTTCTGAATATGCCACTGAAACACCCAGAATTGCACATCCGCCTCTGAACTCAGATCCTAACTCATTTAGATGGTTTTGGAATTTTACTTTGTTCTTCTAATGAATTTTCAGACTTGAAGGCTATTTACAAGATTTCTGATATTCATACTACCACTGAATGTACCAGATCTTGGTGATGGAAGCTTGAAATCTGACAAGGATAATCCCTAGGAAATAATACGGTCTTTTGTTTTGTTTGTCTAGTACATTAGTGGAAATGGGGAGTTATTGCAACCACTGACACAAAAGCGAGATGTGTTACAGACAACTGTAATATTTACATAAAGTATCAAAGGGAGGAGTGGAAACCCACAAAAGTAGGTGGTGCAGATCTACGCTGATCTTTTTTTGTCAGCTTTCCATGTAGAGTCAGTGAATGAGTTCTGAACAGTCTCAAACTCAGCAGAGAAATGACTCATTGCGCTGTCTTCTCTTAAGACTACAGAAAGAAAAGCATGCAGGCTGGCTTTCCAAACATATTTCCATGAGAGATGCTATGCATGAATTATATGAAGACATACCTACTAAACTTCATATGGAACCTTCAGTCTGACTTGATAAAGTGCATCCATTTAGATAGGTTTCACAGGATATTTAAATTCAGTCCAATGGGTTACACATGAAAATTGCTTGCAACAGCCCTGTCACATCATAGTGTCTCAGGAGCCAGTCTCAAAATGAGGTAGTGGCTAGCAATCAGTAACTGGATCAGGGATATTTGCCTGAAATATGTTTCACAGGACGCACTACCATTATTATATATTATACATTTTTTTTCTTTCCTTTCATTGCAATAAAATGACCCACAGGCTCTAACAATTTAGAGGTTTGGGCCTAAATCCCCAATACTGCGTTTGAATAGATCTTTTTAATTGACAGAGCTTAAGGTGGCATAGCTTGCAGGACCTTAGTTATTACAGGTAATAAGGACAGTATTATTTGCCATATCCTAATGAGTAACTATATAAAAAGTTAGGAGTAAACGAGGATCAGCTTGTGCAACAACAGAGGGCCTGTTGAAAAAAGAGAACTAGAGCTAAGAAAAGTAAAGCAAAATAAAATACTGAATTAATGGCAATTTTTAAAAAATTGTTTCATAAACAATGTAATACTTAATCTCATTAAAAAACCCAAATGCTGCAACATGATAATAAGGCCAATGTCCTTTAGTCAATAATTGCTTAAATTTACAACTACATATAAGCAACTCCCTTGAATAATGCTGAATTTAAAAAGACCTTCTCTGGGTTAAATCATCTTTATGGAATAGGGTAGAAGAAATTATGAAAATTATGAGTATAACTCATTGTCCTGAGTCAAATAATGTTTGCTTCTGCTAAATGCAGACAAAAAGTTTGGTGAAAAAGTATTACTTTTGCTTTGTTATACATACAAATAGTCAACTAGATCACATTGATAAAACAAAGAAGTTAGAATGAGACTAAGTTAGGGGCAGCGTGAAAGCCTGGCCCATTGATAATTCTATAATACGCAGTTCTGATATATGGATTTATGAAACTTGGCAAAGAAAATTAGTTCTAAAGAGTCACAGTAAATTTAAGCATAATAAAATAGTTGATAGTTCTCTAACATGACATTCCTTTTTTGAATTCTTTTTTCTTTACAACTAGCTATTCCTACAGTGCACTGGTTCAGGTGCAAGGGTAGAAAAGGAAAGCAAAACAAGAACATAATCAAATAATGTGTCTGTATTTAAGACTATATATATACAATTTGGTCTTAGGTATAATTTTCTGATCAACTCAACTTATATAAAATATTTCATTTAGTTGTGTATATATACATGCCTTCACCCCCTAAGCAGTTTATACTTGTGTAAGAGTTCATAAAACTTGTTTCTTCAAGAAATATTATATTTTCTGCAGGAAAATTGCTTTCAAATTTAAGTAGTAAAACACAAATTCCATGATAGACATGCTTTTAATGATATAATTTAATATTTAGTCCCTAAAAACTAAAGATCAAACCGTTTATTTACATTTTACACATATACTATATAGAACAATATTTCATTCATTCTTCTCTGGAATACAAAAATTAGAGATGAGTGTCACTTCTATGAATGGTCATTTAAATACTGTGTCACACTGCATTCGGTCAACACGAGCATAGTATCGATACTGTAGTTTAAAATCAGACAGGCTTTGTAAATTAAAATTTTCTTCTTCAAACTTAAATTTTATTTTATATAACAGCATCATTTAGAAGAACACATTTTGGTAAACAGGCAGAGTTTGTGCCAGATTGGCACAAAATGGTTTCTAAGAACAATGACATTACTGTTGAGTAGAAAGATTGTTTCTTTTTGACCCGGATCCAAAAATGTGAACTTCAAATTTTAGGTCTTCAGTTATGACCTCAGGATTGTGCCAAAGAGAACACATATGGATGATATGGCAATGACTCTGTGAAGTGCTCCATAAAAAAATACATCAATAATTGTGAAATTGTCTTGCTGCTTGGAAGATACTATTAGCTTGAACTTCAATGTTTTCTGTAAAGTCCTTGGCCATAGAAAAACTATCAAAATTATTTAGCAGATGATGTCTTCTTTTCATAAAGCTAGTGGAGAAGTAAGATTAAACATGTCTTTACTGTTTTTGATAATGTCAGTTACTATTCCATCTTGTTACTCCTGACAGGATATAAATATTTAATAACACTCAAAACGTAAATTGTCTGGATAGAAGGACCAACATAACTATATAAGCGTGAACTGAGTACTAAGCTACCCAGTCTTTGGAAACAGTCTTGCAATAAACCTAATTCAGTCAGATAATGCAGTCATGCCTTATTGATAACTTGCATAGTCATATCCATGTCAGAAACAGAATTAATATCCTTAGAACTGAGGAACCAAAGGACATATTTCTTGGATTCCTGCAAAGATACATTTATATGTGTGTGTGCATTATTATATCTCAATAGTGCTGTACATATTTGTGTTTGTATAGACTAATACACATGCTCCTGTGATTTGATAATGTCAAATGTTTTATCTTCTTGCTCTTAAATTAAGCAGATTCAATTATAGACAGGCTAGTACAATCTGAACTTATCCACAGGCAAATATGTTTGTATTTGTCTAAGTTGCCCACCATCATCTTTAGTGTGCAGAAGCAATGACTGTTTTCAGTTTTTACCTTTCTCTTTCCAGTACAATTCTTCCACGTAAGACAAATGGGATGCTTCTGTCTTTTCCTTTTCTGTTTGATAAATTCTATTCTCCCGAGCTTCCTTCTCCCAAAATAATCTGAAACCAAATGAAATCAAA
The DNA here is from genome assembly GCA_013398815.1 of Ibidorhyncha struthersii. Lineage (NCBI taxonomy): Eukaryota > Metazoa > Chordata > Aves > Charadriiformes > Charadriidae > Ibidorhyncha > Ibidorhyncha struthersii. The sequence goes on from VZSZ01002495.1 coordinate 220,422, forward strand.
GCAAGTGAAATATAAAAACAGTGTGTAGGTCTCTATCTTATTTGCCTAGCTCTGTTTTCTATCCATCTTGTACCTTTTTGAGTTTTTAAGCAGTATTCCAAAAATTCAAGGAAAAGAAAATCCGTGTCAAGAGTCTGACAGCATTTCTGCACCACACTGAAGTAGGTTGCTGAATGGTACTCACCTACCAGCCATTCAATTTCCATAAATCTGTCCATAATATCTACCCAGCATGTCATAAATGTTAAAATTGCACAAATTCTAAATAAAAAGGCTTGGTTATTTATTTGGTGTGAATTTTCTTCTCAAAAATAGATTTTGTTTTGATTCTCTCAGGCTTTACAAGAGGATATGTGTATGTACAAATAGTACCACTTCAAATATACAACCAAAATTAATCAGCTCCAAGAAACCATATTTTAACGATTATGTTGCACAATAGGTCCCAGACTAACACTGAGCTGCGCTCAGGAAATACAAGCAATCTGCTGTTGAAGTATACATGCCTTAAAGATCCAATATCCTAAGCATATAGAAACATTTCAGAGAAGAAGAGAGCCTGAAGATTATGAACCAGTTCTCCCTGCAGCCTCCAGAAAGCTGGTCTGAAAAAGACTCAAAAGTCTCTTTGATCTCCAATACATGGAGCAACCTGTTAGGGGATGGTTCTGTAAAACTGTTTTTTCACTACCACCTCCAGCTCTTTTTGCAAAAGCAGCAGCACACATCACTGATTAAATAACACACTTGGACATTTAGTTAATTGTCTAGGTCTCCAAGATATAAAAAATTGCTTGAGTATAAGTTGCTCCTGATTTTTATATGGATGTCAGGTATATGATAGTGGACTTTTTGTGTGGATATAAAACATAATTTTCATTAAATAATTTACATTGTTTTAAAGAATATAATATTGCACACAATGAACATTATGCTTACAGCAACAAGATGATGTCAAGAAAAGACACTTCAAATATATAATTCTAATATGAATCCCTATGGCCTCAGCATGCTTTTCCTTAATATTTTCATTCCTAAATAACCTATGCAAACAACCTCTATGCATTCTGCTGTGCTAAAATATACTGTAAAGGACATGGAAAATACAATAGAGAGTATACTTAAGAAAACATAATGCTGTTTAGAAACTGGATCGCTCCGGAAGTAATTCCTGCCTTCCGCAGTTAATTTCATTTCTCTGTTCAGAGAGAAGGGACCACTGAAGCAATTCCACAAGGGCAAACACACGCCTCTCTTTGAAATGCAGCAGTATTTCTGTGCCGTGTCCCCCGTGGGACATGGGGAAATGGAGGCCTGCACCTTTACCAGCCGGACTGCTCGCAGGCAGAGTCAGGGGAGGCATTCGGGTCTGCCTTACCTCCAAGCCTGCACCTCAAGGGTGCGATACAGATAGCCCCCCCTATTATGGGGACTTGGAGAGGAGCCTCAAAGCTGTGCTTCCCCACCTCAAAGGGCAAGTTTTGGACAGTAGCTCTGCCCCCTGTGAGGAAGAAGGAGGATGAGGAGGGGATTCCCCTCAGCGCTGCCTCTGGGACCCCCCCACTCGGGACCCCCACCCGCTCCTCAGAAAATGTCTGCTCCATTGAAGGGTCAACCCTGCTGCCAAAGGAAGGCCCAAGGGGGCACCGGGCTGCCCCTGAGGCCAAGGTGGGAGGGTGGCATGGGGGAGTGAGGCTGCACCTCAGGAGGGCTGGCGTGGGACAGGGAAGGTGAAGTGCGCTGAATGGCGGAGTGGAAATGGAGGACTGATGGCATGGGAGGAGGGCATGTTTCTGGCGATGGTGTGGTCCCACTGGGCAGTACAGTGCAGAGAGAGGGTGGCGGGATGGTTGAGAACAGGAATGTGAGCAAAATGGCAGAGCCTGGGGGCAAGTGAGTGCGCCGCTCTTCCCAGGGTTCCCTCAGGCTTCCTCCTTGTGGTCTGGGATTGAGGTTTGAGGGCGGAGATTCAGGTTTTTGTCTGAGGAGAAGGGTGTATATATATAGATAAGCAGAAAGAATGCCAGCAAAGTGTAGGGGCCTGAGCTGTGCACAAAACGAGTGGGGAGAGCGGCATAATGAACGGCTGTGTGGAGGAGGCTTGGACGGGGGCCTGGAGGGGGAGGATGAGCCGCTGCTGCGGGTAATGTGTACGTACATGGCTATCTATTTGTATACTATGCTAAATAGATTTATGATGGAGCCCGCTTAGGATAAAATAATTCCAGCAAGTGTTTATGTGGGATGAACACTCGCTGATGTGATTGGGTGTGAGTAGGACAAACAGATGCAATGGGCTGAGACTGAGCACGTATTTGTGCAAATATGTGTGAATAAGATACTGCTGCTGTTTTCCAAACATTGATGAGGAGCTGCTAAAATCATAGGAGTCAGTCACATCACTTTGTCTGTTTAGTTTCTTAAATGGAGCACAGATTGAGTAAGTACTGGTTGTTAAACAAAAACAAGCCCCACAGTCAGTTCTAACCTCATCTGCACCTTGATTTCCTACTATAATCTTCTTCCCAACAGTTTTATACACCTGCTTTCAAAAGGAGGAGCTCACTGAAGTACTTATAATTTCTCCCTTGGATATTATTGACTGAAAAAATACGTGTATTCAGCCCTAGTATATTTCGTATGTGTCTGTTCATAAATCAAGTACGAATCACTCCATAATTATCTAACGTCCTAAGAGAATGTAATGCAATAAAGTTCCAAATCACGTTTTAAATTCCATATTTGTTGTAAATTTGTGTGTATATAATTTTCTAGGAAATGACAAGGTATATTCAAGTTTAAATCATATTATTTTTAGCTGTTGAGGAAAGCACTAGTCCATTATTTTCCATTCCTTTTCTAGTTCCTTGCAATCTATATGCACTGCAGTTAGGCTTCTGTGATAAATAGCTCTGCAGAGAGTAAAAGCTTACTCATTTTCTTTGATTTCATCTGCAATCACCTCACAGTTATTCAGGTTGCAGGTGCAGAAACACGGAGCTGGTTCCCCGTGAGCTGTGTGGGCGTGAAAGCGGAGTAGCTGTAGTTGATGCAATGCTGCGATATGTGGCTTTTGTGACTTAGGTCAGTGCTCGCTGTGGGATCTCTGCCTTCGCAGTCCATGGCGTTCCTGACTCTTCAGTGCGCTCTGCAGTTCAATATGCGTGTGTTTGTGTAACTACTGATTTTTTGCTTCATTTGTGTTACCAGAACTCTCAATTACTTCAGGTAATTGAAAGGGGATTATGTTTGGTGTTCTGGCAACTTGGTGTGATTTTGGAACAGATATTGCAGTCATCTTCCCCTAGAAAACTAATGACAGTTCTTGCGAATGTAGGAGCTGTTGCAGAAGGTTTGAGGGAATTGAGCTAGAACCTCTGTCAGAAACAGGTTGGCAGCTTAGTTTCAACATATATTTCAGTTTCACTGTTTGGCTCAGATAAACTTGAATCAGGTTCAGTCAATACACATTGCCATTTTTGCTTCACAAATACGTTCTTACTTCCAAGACAGTTTTGTTTGGGTTTTTTTTCCTTAAAAGAAATTAAATGTACTTTAAACATCAGAATTTAGGAAGCAGTAGTGTAGAAATGCAAATATTTTTAAAAGTGTGTTGGGTATTAATAGTGAGACCTGAATCTGTTTTTAACTGTAACAAGTAGTATAAATGTTCCAGGACTGACTCATACTTTGTATGCTTGCCAAGAATGATGAGAGTAAATATTTCCCAAAGCCAGCTCTTTTTCAGTAGACTATTATTAACTGGCATTTGATATATTATAGCAGCATTCATCACAAGTCTTCAGATGAGGTTCAGTCAGCAGTCCAGTTACATTTGTTATTTTCCTTTTTTTTTCCTATTTTTTTTCAGACTGTCTCATTCAGCTTTATTTACAAACTGGAGCACTTGATGTGAAATAAAATAGTGTCATGAAATTTCAGGAAAATGTTGTTATTATAGATATCCACTTAAAGTGTACAGGTTTTAGCATTTTTTTTCAGCCTATAAACCTCAGTGGTAGTGAGTTTTTGAAGCTGTGAATGCCATAGAGATTGAAAATAAGTTTACTTTGTATTTAAGATCCAGAAGATAATTGCGGAGCACTTGTACTACTATTCTTAGTTTGGTTTCCAGCAGCTAATGCTGGGGTGGGGTTTAAAACAAGGTCTGAGTAGGAAGCTAGGCTACGCTTTTGGTGCAAAATTAATGAAGTTGCATGTTTTAAGTTCTATTCATTATGTGCAAGTAAAAACAAAGCCACATACCTGAAAGATTAATTGTTATAGAATTTCTAAAAGATTTTCTAAATTTGGAGTTTCTAAAAGACTTCAGTTACAGCTTCAATATTCCTAGCATATTGTAGGCAATACAATGCTCTAGTAATTTTTAAGGTAAATTATTGGTATAATATCACTATAAAGTGTTTTCTAACAAAATGAAAGCAAGACCTTTGTAATTTTGGTTCAGGATTATAACATATATATTTTGTGCAATTTGAAAACAAGAAGTGTTTTTATTTTAAGCTATTACTAAATGTAATGAAATTGGCGAGAGAATGCCAGCATGTGAAAATAAAGTGTTTGAATCTTATATGTAAATCTTCTAAAATTCTGTTGTTATTTCGTAAGATAATGAGATGGTAAATCCTACTGAACGCTACAAACCTTGTTGGCAGTTTCTGACTCCCACAGTTACTACAGCAGGTTTTCAGATCTCGGGGCACCAGACAAGGAGCTCTTCTTTGAATCTCAAAAGAGATAGCTTTACAGCAGAGATGTGCCTTGAAGCTGGAACATTTATTCATGGATCAATGGGTGGCATTGCTTGAGAGAAGCTAGCAGCCTTGCAGTCTTCTTCCTGTCAGTATGTTTTGATGTTAGACTGGAGGAGATTTGTCTAACACTTGAAAGGAGTCTTGAGATGGGAAAGAAAGGGAAATTAGATCAAACAACGGCCTGATTATATATTGTTTAAATAGGAGCTTCCGGGGTATATATGTAGCAGTTTTTAAATATAAATCTTATACCCTTTATTTTTCTGTGTAAGTAAAAAGATTATACTTCTATAAGGAAAAAAAAACAAGTAATGGTCAAAATGACCAAGGTGGAGGCCTGATAGGAAAGCTATTAATTTGATATTCATGTGGGGAAAGAAGGGCTATTTTACCATATGCCTTGGGATTTTAAAGGAACACATTACATTGGCCCAGTTTACATCCTGATTAGAGCTATAAGTTGTTTGTTTTTATAGGAATAACATTATCGGGATGTAATTTTTTTGTTATTTGCTATAGAAAGAGGAATATGGAACTCAAGTGTGAGTACTTTTATAAGAAAATAAGCTACTCATGGGCTTGTACCAGCAGAAGTGTTTCCAGCATGAAATCATGCTTTTTGCTGAAATGGGTACATTAGCACAAAAGCTGTGTCTGTATCAGAGCATGTGCCAGCAGTCCTGCCAAGAATTTATACTGCGATATTTTTTATTGAAGAAAGTGTATAACAAAATAACCGGACAGATTTTGCCTGCAAATATTCACTGATAATAGGTCTGAATGAGGGCTATATAGGATTTAAATGTTGCTCAGAAAGTATTTCCAGATTTTGGTGTGGTGAAAATCTTCCAACTGTAACATAAGGCAGTACTCTTTCACTGAATCTGTAACCATGCTGTTCAGAGAAATAGCTCTTACAAATCAATCTTAAATGGCCTACAAACTGTAAAGCTAAAATAGACAAATTTAACACTTTAAAATGCTGTAGTGTTGTTGACAATATCTACTTCTGATCGTTTCAGCTTGAACATACTGTTTTTCTAAGACTGGTCTTGGCATTAGGGATCACTTTTGTCTTTTTTAAGTTATTTTGAAAATTGTTCTTGTTTTGGTTTTTCGCATTCAGAAAGGAATCAGTGTAATGTAAGTAAATGAAATGTCTGTACTGAAAACTGCAGCATAGTGCACACAAACCTCAGATAAATTAGCAGCCAGAAAAGTTAACTTATCCACAACTAGGTTGGTTCTCAAGCTCACTCATTTTATTTCTAGGCTACATTGCAGACATCAGTGCAACAATTTCAGAAATACATTAATTACGAACATAGAGGTGTAGGGAATTAAGACTGCAGCCTTGATTTCTTTAGACCAGAAGTACAGTTCTCTACCACTTGAAGTAGAGGAAAGTTTTATTAGCTTATGGTGGTAGTAATTTTACATCTTCCCTATGGACTGATCTCTTGGGAATAATTTCACTTTTTATAATGAGAAAGTCATTGCATTCCTCCATGGAGACTTTTTGCCTCAGCCCTAAAGAATGACTGCCAGCTCACAGAGTCCTAATAGTAATGTTGTTCCAGTCTTGCCAGTGTGAAAAAAGAAGGTATATGGTCTCTCATGTGGAATGAAAGTTTAGTTTGAACAGCATGATGGTGACAAGTTTCTCTTTCTTATTAGCTTGGCATATTATTCTTACATTTTTGCAGTCATATCTAACAGTACAAAAACATTTTAATTATTCAAGAGGTTCAGTGAATGCTGATAGACTCAAATCTAGGTTTGGAAGCCTAAAATCTGTGGTGGGTTTGCTTTTTTTTTTAATATTAAGAACCAAATGTATCCAGTGATTAGCATTCAGTGATTAGCACTTTGTAAAACTTCCTAGTTTTATAGCATAAGCAGTTATGTCCAATTTATTCCTCCATAATTAATAAGGATTGCCACATTGGCTCAGAAATTAAATACATAAAGCTGAGCAAAACTTATTCATAAACAGCAAACAAACTTTATCCGTGCTGATTTTTTTGTGGGGGATATTTTAGGGGAAAGAAGAAAGGGAATAATCTGCAATGTACTCAATGAAGGATAATTTAGCTGAAAGTAAATATGTATTTTGTGCTGCTTGATGCATACAGCAACAGTCCCAAATGACAAACCTGTTTTAAACCACTAACAGATAGAAGCTTTGTCAAGTAGGACTCTGAATGACAGATGCTGACCTACATATTTTCTGAAAGATCTCTAAAACTTGCTCCCAGTTAGTAGATGGTGGTGATGCCTTAATGGCTTTGTGATTCTAGGAGTTATTCATGCTCCAGTTTTTTCCTCTATGTTCATGCCAGCAGTGTAGCACTAGTATTCTCTGAAGGGGGTTTGGAACAACAAAATCTGTATAAATGTAGGTGTGTTTGAAGCAGACTTCTATTACAAGACCATAAACAGGAGGAAATATGTAATCTTTATCTAGTTTTTTAGTTTCTCAAAAGATATAAACAGAGTGCACCCAAAATTTAACTTGTATTTTCATGGATTATGGTATTTTCTCTATAAATATATTAAAGTAACAAGTGAAAAGGTTGAGTTTTGAGTAGTTATGCAATTGTTCCAGTTGGTATTTTTATAGAGATAATTACAGAGAAATTCTAAATGAAATGTAATTTTTCCCTAATCTCTTTTTTACATTTAGTTTCTTATTTGAGCAAATTTTCAGGCAGTTAAAATAGCTTGAAACCAAACCAAAAAAAGTAATTTTTAAAGCACACTACAAACAAATTCAGATATGTGTTAGCTTGAATCTGAAAGACTAGAAAGGAGAATGGGCAGATATTTGCTCATTTTAATGCATTTTCTGTAAGTGGACTCATCCAGAACATAAAATAACAATTAAAAAAATGTACTAAGATATGCAGAGTATCAAGTAGAATAGTTCTACTTCTCCATATTTTTATAATTCAAGCCATTTCTGGCAAAGCTACATAAAACTGCTGAGTTTTGTTAAGGAAAGCAAGTTACTTGGGCAGTTGTTGAAGGAAGAACAAATAAAAATTAATACTGTTTAAAAGCATTTTTTATAGTGTTAAAACTCAAAAATCAGTCTTGCTGAAAGTATTATTAGCTGAATAAGACTTTCTTATTTTTTTAATATACATATATTTTCATTATTATCTGAGTCCTTGAATAGCATGTGGGGTCAGAATAAAGGAAAATAAACCTAGCATCCATTATAAGTTTTTGCCCCCAAAGGAGAAAATATCCCTGAACCACATTTATTTGCTACATTTTTTCTACATACCTATACCATATTTTAACCAATATGAACTAGTATTCATGCTATATATTGTTTGTTTCTCCTGCATACTGATATGGTGCTTAATTTTTTCAGAATGTTTATCTGTAGAACACGTAGTGTGAATCATATTCATCAGGGCTGAATGTACGATTATGTATTTATTGCTACTATTGCTACTATATTTCTTTCTTTTGCTGATAGTTGTAGTCATCAGGCAGTTTGTTCCCAGTGTGGAAGTGTTGCTAGTTAAAAACGTATGTTTAAAGATGCTTTGACTGCTTCCACTTTGGAAGTCAGGATACAAACTTTCTCGCTCTATAAATATAAGTCTTTGATTTGCATGTAGACTCATTTACTATACTTCTTCATTTTTAAATAAAATTTTAGGATATAAAGTTTATCTTTGCACATTTCTGTCAATGGCTTTATTCACAGAAATTATTGAGTACCTTGTGGAAATAGAAAAATTAAATGTTTTAATTTTGTTGTGAATTATCTACTTTGACTTAAAAGCAGCATAAATGGTTCTAAAAAATGGATGACCTTAGGGAAAAATTCTTTTAGCTTTTTGTAGTGTGTAAGTGATACAACACTATTTTCACATTACAAAATATTTGAATTACTTAGCTATAAATTAATATATACCAGTGCACGGCATTTTTAGTCTATACATTGCCTTGGTTTTGGTCAAGATGTGAGAACTGGTAAGGTGAATAATCTTAAAAAAAAAATCATTCCTAACATATAAGAGGTGATGCATGCATTTATATTTAATTCTACATAAGTGCAGCAAATTTTAATCATTAATAGACTAACTGCCAATTTAATGTTCATAGCTGGACCCCTTCTGAAGGGGTCTGCGAATAAGAAGGCTCTCAGGCTGACTTCAGGTACTCCTTTTTAAAGAAAAGCAAGCCTGTTGTCAATATGCTTAAATTTACCATCCAGCTTTGGATTTTTTTTTAGAAGTCAGCAAGTAGAAAAGAAATGGAAATCACTGGGATAGTGCAAAGACTCTGGGCAGTTTGATAATTTCAGAGGGTTTCTGGGATCTACCTAAAGAATCAGATGAAGGTAGAAGTGACAAATTGGAGTCAGATATAATGAAAGAATTTAGGAAGAAATAGCTTTTTGTAAGGCTAATGGGAAGTTACGAGTGAAAATAACAAAATGGTATAGGGAACTCTGACATCTTTTCAAAACCAGAGAAAGACAGGGGTCCTGTGTAATTGATTCTTTTTCAAGGCTGCATTAAATACCATTTTGGTTCTGACTTAATGCCTGATTGCATGGCCAGCAGACATCTGCAGACAATTTTGGCAAATTCTACTGACATTTGTGTCCCATATCTGAGGAATTCTGCTGGACATTAGTTTTAATGCACAAGCTGTAAAGCATTATACTTTGGAGAATCCTATGATTATGTTTATGCAACATTTCCCTCCAAAATAAGGAGCACTATGTATAATTTACCAAGTGCCTCATTAGATATTATATTACTCTTTTCTGTGCTTATTCAGACATGGAATTGAGCCTTGATTTGTTTTGAATACAGTAAACACTTTCATTTTCCTGCTGAGCTATTGACTTTTTTTTAGAAAAAAAAAAGTTGGCATGAAGTTAGCTTTAGGGATGTGGCTATGAGTATTTCAGATGAATGCTATAAGCCAGTTTTAGATCTCTCTGTTAACAAGAAATATATTCAGGAAGTGTAAATAATGAGCTTGCTAATAATATAATGGGAAGCTGATTCTCAGGTTGATGTACTCACTCCTACTAAAAGTTTGAATATAATTTTTGAAATCCTGTTTAATTATGAAAGATAACATGCTAATGATAAAATCCTCCTATCAGATCAGCTGGAGAAATCTCAGATGTAATAGAAATGAAGGCTTGACCTTTCTCAGGTGCAGACTTTTGTCTCCATTATGTGGTTCTGCCTGATTTCCTTTTTTGAGAGAATAAATTCAGGCAGCTCTTCTCTAAAGTTGTGGGAAGTGTGATTGTTCTTTGGTAATCAGTAGAGCTGCCTAGGTGTTACCTCTTTAACCACTAAGTGGTTGCTTATCTAGACTTAGACCAGAGTATTTAGGGTCTTGGAGTACCAAGCCTTAAGCATTTGTATTATAGAAAATTTCATTTTTAAGCTGGTTTAAACACAAATCTACTGTTAATGCTAAAAAGGATACTTTGTAAAGCAATTCCAGAGATTTTTTTTTTTAATGTAATAATTTTTTAAAATACCTGTTTTATTTCTAGTAGAGCACTATGTGTATGTAACCATAAGGAGTGGGCAGGTTAGTTTGAGAGCACTGGGGAATGCATTTTGTTTTCAGTGATTACTCTGAGTTCATAAACAGGAGACCTATGCTACTTGTTCTCTTAGCAGAAGCATATATAGTTCTTGTGATGTTTAAAGAAGAAATCAGGTATGTCATGTTAAGTCTTATATGCAATATTCACTAGAATTTTCCATTTCAAATGCTTCCATTTATGTTTGATAGTCCCAGATGATGAATAGGATAAAGTAATTCTAAGAAACATTTTGGGAGAACTATGAAAATACCAGTTTATTTTTGGTTAATCACAACATCGCAGTTGTGTACTTCTATAGAGTCTGGATGGGTTTTGATCATCTTAATGCATGCAAATAATACATCATTTATTCTTCTTTACACTTATTTTGTATCTCTTCATTTTTAAAAGTGCTTTTTTTTTTTCAGGGTACATTATTTCACATATTTATGCCATAGCATTTTCTATTATTGAAAAATCTGTTCCATAATTTTTGAGGTGGGAAATGGATAAATGTCCCTGATCACTGTTTTAGATGTGTATATTAGTTGTATATGTATTATCTAGGAGTATTGTTAAGTAAGAAACTAGCCTTAATAATACATAAAAATGTCTGGTATTTCAATTCAAAAGACTCCTAAACTTTCAGTTCTCCGCTGCTTTATACTTCAGTGACAGCATGCCATATTAATTCCCTTTTCCTCATCGCTGCTAAGTACGGATTTGTGAGATCTATTCTTTTGATCATATATGATAAATCTTTGATGTTGCCAAAACACCAGTGTTTGTAGAGAAGATATTTTAAATAACAACTTAGAAATGTAAGTTTCATTGAAAATGTCATTTTTCAAACCAGAGTGACCGCTGATTTAATTAGAAATACAGACTTCATTTTGCTGTAGGCTATGTATCACTTGCATCAGAATACCCTTACTCGCTCGATAACCTGTTCAGCATCCAATTCTGTGTAGAGGCATTTTGGTTCATTTTAAGGTTTTGGTTTTCCTTTAGTAACACAAGTGTTCCTTATAAACTCATTTACTTTGAGAGTTTGCTGGTTCATATCACAATTAGTAGCAAGAAAAGGGTCAGTAAATTTTGGTTGAAATATGAAACACTCAGCTACTGCCCTTCTCAGATATTTGCCATTATTGTTTTAGACTGCATGATAGAAGCTTTATTGTAACTTTTTTTTTAAATTTTGGATTAAGCTTGGGTTTTGTGTGTGCAGATGAAAGAGGATTAAAGCTCTGATTCATTACTGTGCTTATTGGTGCTTATGAAAGGTCAACTCTAAATATCTCACTAATCTATTGCAGTCTTTGAGCTGATACATGGTCTCTCTAGAACACCGCAGCTCTTTAATGCATCTCATTATTCGGAGAAATCCCTTTTGAAGATCTGGAACTCAAACCCAACTTCACTGTAGCATGTGCTGAGTGTCCTTGTCCATGTACACCTTTTGCTGAAGCCGTAGGCATCTGCCTGTGGTATTGTATGCAACTGGTCTTATTGTTTCTGTTGTTATTTCCTAAAGCCTTAGTCTTTGCCTACTATTAGCCTCCTGAGAAAAATACATAAAAGTCTCTGCTACTTTAGAGCAGGAAAATGTCATTCATTATTCACTGGTTGGTTTTGGGTGTGTTTGTGTTTTTTTTTTTTTATAACTAGTTCATTACCTTGGAACATCATTGTTAATTGTATCAAAAGCAAAACAGTGTGGTAAAGAGACTATAAACCTGAGGAGGAAGAATCACTGTGTAAGATGATAACAGAATATGGCCACAAAAAAAAAAACTTTTTTGTAGACAGTAGGCCTACTTAGAATTTCATAGTTATGCATGATGTCTGAGAAGTCAGATGGCTTCATATTTTCTACTGCTGTGTTTTTAGGGCTTGATCTTATGGTTGTTTAAGTCAGTGGTAAATTTTCCATCTAACATCAGTGGGGCCAAATAGAGCATATAGAGAAATTAGATACAGTATTTGATCCCAAAAAAAACTTCTTGGAAGTTTGTACTTTCGTTTTTTTGTACACAGTTTTCCTGTTCATTATTGCATTTTTATCTTGTTGGCAAATATGCACCACTTATGTTTTCAGCTCCAAGGCTATGCATTTGAAATTAAATGGATGAACAAAGAAGGTATAGCAGAGATTGGGATTATAACTGGGGACAGTCAAAGAATTCAGCTAAAGAGAATGAGCAAGCACCCTTTCCATCTTTGTCTTTTATTTAGACAATTTGGATTTATTTTAAGTAATATCTGCCGATGAAATTTGGTGTTGGTTTGTTGTTTTGGTTTTTGTTTTGTTTTTTTTTTTGTATTACAGCCTAAAAAGTCCTAATACTGCTTGTTTTTTATATGCTTTTCTGCATTTTACTTGTGACATAATGAAGACTTTTACAAATTATGATATTTTAGTTGGAGATTATGATTATTGATGCTTTAGTTAAGGATCTTGGATAGTAAACAATTTTCTCACAAAAAAATTAGTAACTCATGTTTTCACACAATATTAAACTTAATAGGTATTATTTAATTAAATGGAATAATTAGTTCCATAATTCAAACCTCAAAATTTAGCTGTTTAACAAAAATCATCAAGCCTCTCAGTAGCAGAAGTGTAGCTATATTACAACTTTGTTCTATTTAGTACTTATTGTGATGCATAGATTTTTAGCACGGACATGAAGAAATATCTGCTGAAGAACAAAGATCATAATTTTACTGCTCAACAAACACATAAAATATAGTTTCATATATGTTTAGATGAATCTAATTAAAGTTAGATTAATCTAAATTCAGATTAATCCAATTCAGTAGGTCCCCATCTCTGTGATTGTGTTAGTAACAACTTAATGTAGGGTTTGCTGTGAAAGGAATGACTGGGCTAAAAATGCTTCTCTTTCCCTCCTTTTCTTTCTACAAGGTTAATTTTAAGCTAGATCTTGTCATTAATCCTGTTTACAACATGGCTCTATGCATACTCTTATGAGCTCAACAGATGGCTCATGAATCCTGTGAAGAGGGCAGGGACCTTTTAAAGAGGTTTTACTGATGGAAGGGAAAAAGTTGCATAGAATCTCTTGGAGGAAGTATTTCTCAGAGCATTTAAATTCATGGTATAATACCGCTTGGGGGAAAAAATTATTCCTTTTATTCTGTATTTGAATTGTGGGACTATAGATAGCTATGTGCAACTCAGGCTTGTGCAGATCCCCAGCTCTTGGGGCAAATGGTTAGTATAGCACAAGCGTGTAACAAAGGCAAGAGAACAGATTCAAATAATAAAATATTTAACAGATGTTTTTAATCCTAAACTCTTGCGCAGTGAGGTAAGTATGGTCTGTACATCTCTGAAATTTTTAAAGTACAGCAGAAATTGCTTTGATCTCATAGCATTGTAACATTTGCTGTTTTTTGCCAAAGACGTGAATTGCCTTGGAAAGCTCTGCTTGTCAGCTTGATTTCTGCAGAATACCTGCAGCCCTAATTAGAGCAAAGTTAACTTATTTTTAAGAACTCTGAATTCTGTAAAATTTTGTGTTTCATCAGTAAATGAAAATTCAAGTTACAGCCTGTTTTTAAAAATCAAGCTCCAGTCCTAACCTGATAGAAAACTGTCTTGCAAAGTGCCTTAAAACTGCATCACTCTAGGCAAATACTGGATTTATAACAATATCTACTTAATTAAAAAAAACCAACAACACAACAAAAAAACAAAAAACAAATGTAATCCAAAACAAATTCCCTCCCTGCAAAAAGTCTGATTCGCCATTCTGGAGTCTTGAAACAATTGTTCATTGTTTCAGTCTCAGTGCACTCTTGTTTAAGTGGGCAAAAAAATTGTTCCAAGGATCTTAGAAATAAATCCAGATTATACTGGAAAGCAATGAAGAGAGCGTGAATATTGTACTACTAAGAGAATCTTAACTCTACACATACACTTTGATACTATGATAATTTATAAAAACTCATTCTTTTATTGTTATTTTTCCTTTCTCCTCCCTTTTATTTGTTTATTTAAAAATAAACCACAGAGTATATTGAATAGAAACCAGGTTGTTTATTTGTAGATTATTTATCCATATAACCTTATAAAATACACTGAATGGGAGCATATCCACACAGACATCAAAACCACATAGTCTGGTGTTATGTAAACCGCATAAGTACATTTCTCAGAGTCCAAATATTATTCTGGCATTTGAAAATTACTCAAATTGGTAGTGATAAATATGGTGAAGTAATACAGTCCCTCCAATGTTCCCATTTGCAAGCTAGAAAGCTGCTTTCTGACATTAAGTCTCCTGCAGGGTTTACCTAACTACCTTAGTGTGCTGTGTGTTTTGCACAGTTCAGAGCTTATGACCCAAGGCAAGATTTTATTTACATGGAATAGCATTGTTGAAAGTGTAGATTAGGATCAACAAAAACTTTGAGTTGTAAGTCAGTGAAGAAAAAGAGAAGATTCTTGATTGAACAGGTAGTGTTCATAAAAATAAAAACAGAACGCCACAGAACCTATGGAGCACTAGTGAGAACATAGCAATTGCTGTTTGGCTCTATTCTTATACACCTGATATATCCTCTATCTTCTTTGTTTTTTTTTCCCACTCTTTGTTTCCTTTTTTTTTTCCTAAGGCTTGCAGCAGTTGACTTAATCTTCTTGCAGGTCTGCATTGAGAAACTGAAACAGGTAACTGCACATAATATTTAAAAATAGTAATAGTGGTAGTAAAATAATGTGATCAATAAATTATTAAAAGTACATCTGATGGAATAACAACTCCAGTAACAGTATTCTGAGATGACTGGTAAGGTTTGTATGCTAAATAAAATCAGGTACCCATTTGTGAAGTACTGTGCCTAACTTAATTTACTAAAGTAGAATTTTCCAGAAAGCTACATTTGAAAATATTAAGAATGGGATATCCATCATTTCTCCAGGGTGCTTGTGCTTCTGTTTAATAACATTCACTGACGGGGTTTTTGCATTCTGTTGCTTGTTTGTTTTTTAAAGCACCTCATTTCCATCTTTTAGTCCAGCTTTAACTTTCAAATGGTCTTTCACTGCTAAGTTAAAGTGCTTCACTTCCTGATATTTTCTTTCTTTGAACAGGTACTAATAAATTGTAGCTCTATCACTTAAGTCTTATGTTTGATAAGTCAAATGATTTGAGGAGATTATCTCATTATGTTCCTCTAAATCCTGTATCACATTTATGCATCCTCTCTGATATATTTCTTTTAAAACATTCTAAAATTGTAGACATCAAAATTAGGTGCAGTATTTAAGTATCACTCCACCCGTGGTACGTCTGAAGGTAAAACAACTCCTCTGTTTTTGTCAGTACATTCTTACATATTTATCTAAGGATCAAGTTATGTCTTTCACCATAGTATTATATCCTGGGGCTCATATTAAGTTACTGGACCATCTCCAGTCTTTTCCAGAGTATCTGATTTCCCTGATGCATGCCCCTATTCTGAAAGCATGCCCTACAGTCTTCATTCCTGAATGTGTAAAATGTATCTGGCCATCTTAAAAATGCACTTATTTGAATGGGTCAGACTTATTAAATGATCCAGATCGTCCTATACAATTGCCCTAACATCATCATTATTTACATTTTTACCAATCTTTCTGTAATCTGTCCATTTTATTTGCGGTGATCCTACATTTATTACCAGCTCAGATTATTTAATGAACAACAGAATGAAATTGTGGTAACTGCATGTCAAAAATGAATCACCTGCCAAGGGATAGGAATAATGAAGATATAGAAAAACTTGGTTCAAAGGAAGCAATGAAGAAAGGAAGATTGATAAGAATATAATGATATAGGAAAGGAATTAAATGGGGTTCAAGAATGGCTTGCAGTGTGAAAATGAGGATTTTACTCTTGCAGGAACAGTCAAGGTGTAAATACAGGATACTGGAACTGGATAAGAAAGGGAGAAGGGACTGCAGTGTCTCTTATGTAGTTGAGAGGAAAAAAAAATAAGAAAACCAAATAACTGAAATTTGGCATTCTTTGGCCTGCTTTTCACTTTTAATGATTAATGGCAATGTCACCTTAGTGTCTATTTTTTTATAAATTTAAAATACACCACCCTTCCCCCCCATTCTTCAGGGATCACAGTTCAGGGATTTTTGGGTTGTTTTTTTCAGTTGTTTGTACTATTTCAATGATGTGTGGTTACATATGTAAGTTTTCCTCTTTTTTTCCCCCTCTGTTAGTGGAAGAAGCCTGCTGGTGACGGCATCCCAGCAATGCTGGGTCTCGGAATGTTGGAGTGTGAAGTCACTAGCTTCTTATTTTGATAACTGGATATCATATAATACATAGTATAGGTTCAAAGCCTATAATATAGGATCCAGTTTTGTCTATCATATTTTCTCAATAATAATTTTGCTGGATGTACTTTCATTTTAAAAGAAACAAAAATCTTCCCTTACTCTTTCCAATCAATTGATTATATTCTCCTCACGACCAAGAAAGCTTTCCGCATTGTTGTTGAGATGCAATCACGGTTAGACAAGATCGTTTCCTAGAGGTGAAGTTTTGCATAATGTCTCAATAGCATTATTACTTAAACAGGAATCCCCTGGCTTTCAGAAGTTAATTAGAGTCTGTGCAGGGAATGACTCAGACTGAATTGTGTGGCTGAGAGTATATGTTGATTACAGAACTGAAATCCTACTAACGGGTTCTCTTTGTCTGTTGGTAAAAGCAATTTCTGGCTGGTATTTTTACAATAAATTTAAAGTTGTGAAATGTTATTTTAAGAAATACTTTGCTTAAAATATTATTATGAAAATAATATACACAAAGAAATGGTGGCCGTCATGCTTTTCCATATTTTCAGCTGGATATATTTTGGAGAAAATTACTTCAGGACCTGTACTTGGGAGAGACTTTTTGTGAAGGTTTAAAAATCGCTTCATTGAAATGAAAATTCTGTGAAGCTGTAAATCCTTTCTAATATTATAAATCACATAAATTGGTTCAAAATATTTGTAAAAGAGAAGGCCATACCTTCTAAAAATATGCACATGAAGTGCTTTGTGCCCTCTTACTGAGGCAACCATTGCATTTTGACGCATGTATTTTGATTCTCATAAAAAAGAACAAATTCGGTGTTAAAGTGAACCAGGAATGAAAAGAAAGATTTCTGCAATTTCCTTTTTCCATCTGAGAAAACCCACGTGAAAGGCTTTTTAGACTCCTGGGTGGCTCTGACTTGCAGAAGTTATCAACAGGAGATTGTGATGGAAAGCTGAACACAGAAGACTTTGGAGCTTTTCTCGCAGAATGCAGTGTATTTTACAGACAGATGAGATCTTCCTATGAAGACTTCACTCACATTAATAATACTTTGAATAATGGTGTGATGGCTGCAGGGCTCTCCCAGATGGTATCAGAGGATTTATTATCCCATTGATACCTGTATATTTTACTTTCCACTGTGTGGTGATTCTCGTTCAATTCGACAGTTCCTTCCTTTTATATATCAGCTGTGGTTCAACAAAGCGATGTTTATATCTATTAGTATATTATTAGGATTTTTTTATATACGCATGTATTTTCAAAGGAGGAGAAAGTTTCTTATCATTATAGCATGAATTTGCACATAACTAATTTGTTTTTATACTAGCAGTTGCTTGACAAATTGAAAGTTTCTAGCAAAGGTGTATTTAGATGGTGCTCAGACCATCACAGCTGCATCAAAATACTGTCCCCAGCTCAGATATTGTGTCACATTGTTAAATTTGCACTATACTGCAGACAGATAGTGCTCCTTCTTTCCCAGACAATTTGTGCCTTTTGCTTAATAATTGGTTAAATCAGTATTAGATGAGAGGAAGGCATACCCAACACACTAACAGCAGTGTCAGCTTTGACCATTGCCTCCTAATGTTAGGGCCCAGAGGGTGCTAATAAGCTTTAATTGCCATTATCAGCCTCACCTGGGGCTTCCACCCACCTACTGCCCAGGAGCCTAGTGTAATCCCAGCCTGTGCTGTAGGTGTGGTGGTCTCTAGCCCTGCTCCCTGGATGGACCTTGGACCTCTGCTGTAGGTAGCTTGTGTCCTGCCTGGACCCCTTGGATGATGTACATAATGATCTTGTCTCTTATTCTGTCTCCTTTTGTTCCTGACTGGCCTCCCAGGACCCGGTTTATGACTTGCCTTGTCTATGGCTGTTGGACCCTGTAAGCAGCATCCAGTTCTGCCCATTGCGTTCTGATGCTGGGGCCTGCCCTCTGTCAGTTAGGGGTCTTGCTGGTGCTGGGGTCACCCTTGGCTCCCAGCTCACCTTCCCTTAGGGAGCAGTCAGCTCTTGCTGCTCCTTGACACGTAGCCTGGGAAAAGTAAAAATCACAGTGAAGTACAGTTCTGAGTCAAGAAGCAGCTATAGTTTTGTAGCACTTGTGTAGTTATAGTTTAAACGCTTGAAGATTACAGAATGACTGATATTTCAGATGAGCCATTTGAAGTCATCACAACAGAACAGAAAAGCAATGAATATAACAGACAAATCCATGTTTTCTTCACAGTGTTGTGATTCATATAAATGCCAGTCAAGGAAGAAAAGGGCTTTTTAGGTGCTTTCTCCTTTTTAGAAAAGCATATTTTTTAAACCAACATTTTAAGGATTATCCCAGGTTCACATCAGCAGCAGACTGTTCCCTCTGAAGTTTTACTTTCCTGTACTGCTCCCTGTGCTGTATGATGTTGCTTTGGTCTAATCTTCCTATTCGCTTTATGGAAGAAAGGATCTTGGAGTGGCAGTTTCTGTTACCCTCTTTCTAAGCACCATGCAGTACAGTGTTTTAACATCTGCTGTAGTTCTTCTTCCAGCATGTGATCTAGTGCTAGGTTATATAGTCATCATACAACCCACTGCCTGTGTCACCCTTTCCTGTTTTGCTTGCTATGTCATGCAGATATAGAATCTCTCTCAGAAAAGTTGAGTAGTATAGGAAAATCATAGTATGTAAATAAAATCTCCACTGGAGATTTAATCTTAAATCATATTCGTGATTCTGTGATGATTGCATCTTCATACATCTGCAGAGTTCTGAGGCGTTTCTGCATCTGCACAGACCTTTATTTCTCATATGTTAACGGGACCAACGGCGAAGAAAAGTCACAAACCTCTGAAACATATATACTATGATTGTGCCTCACACTTCACCCTTTGACTCACAGTTTCCATATTCTGTTACATTTCACATTACTTCAGAATATTACCTCTAAAACCTGTGACAGCTAGTGAGCAAAAAATCTCAATGCTTTGGTTTGTGAAATTGCTGTTTAAAAGTAGGATTTTCTCCTTACTTGCTGGAAAACTCAAGTTTCAAGAGACTGCTGAAAAGCAGGACCCTTTTAGTAAGGTCATTACTGTACGTGTTCACTGGAGAGTGACTTGCTCCCTATCAAGTATTGGTATGAGGTGTACATGTCTCTTAATATTTAAAGCAAAATTTAGAAACCTTTCAACAGCTGAGATTGGTAGTATGGAGAACGGGTGTACTATTGCTTCTGTGCCTCTGTCTCCTTTCTCTCTCTTAGTTCTGTCATTAGAACAAAGAATTGCAAAATAAGATCACTGTAGAGATGGGAACATCTTGACTGAATTCTAGGTTCTTCTTTTTTCCCCTAACTTTTCATGTTCAAACTTTGAAAGTACCTACCTCATGCTTTGCCAAGAAGGTTCCCAGCTTCCCTCTTCCCCCCTTCTTTTTCTTCAGCCTATTACTCTGATAACACGTTCTTTGGAAACCACTAATTCAGAAATTAAGTTGCATAGCTGAACCCTGGAATTACTTCAGAGATATAAAATACATGCAGGTACAAAATAATTGGTGCTTATATGTTACTATGAATTAAGTGCTGTGGCAGGAGATGACAGGTCAGAGATGAGCTCTTACTAGATTTTCCTGCTTTCTGTTTCCAGTCATTTAATCCACTCATTTTTCATCTGTTAACAATAGAGTTGCATTTTGATAACAAGTTTAATTTGTCTGCTAATGAGTCATTTCAGTACTGGGATATCTACATCCATTTAGGAAGCTGTGGCCTGTACACAGTACAGGAAAAATACTGAAAAAAGAGCGCAATTGAGTTTAAGTGCAGTATTCATCACAACTGTTTTACAAGTAATTGCTTAATTTGAGCATTACATGCTCCTCTGTTAAACTGTATTATACATAACCTCATTTGTCTTTTGTCTGCTGAGTTGAAACATAATGTAAAATAAATAACTCCTTACTAGAGGAGATCAGGAGGATATCCTTTACAGGAAACGCATCTGGAGCACTGTCTGAAATGGAAGTGTTAGGAGACAGTTTATGTAATAAATTGTTGGAAAATAAGAAATTGTTACAAGCTGTTATACTAAAATAATTCTAGGAGTTCTAAAATCAAAACAAACAGAACACCCACAAAACACAAAAAAAAACCATCAAGTGTGAGATAACTGATACATAATCTTTTATTCAAATAAGTCCTAGTACCAGAGGGATAGAACATTGTAAATGAGATACAGATCTTTAAAACGGATTATCACATGATTGCTGTATACTGGAGAAATAAATCTGGTATACGTGCTAGGCAACTTTGGTAGAAACTACTGTTAAGAATTAAGAGTTACATGAATGAATACGATACATTGGGAAGAATCAATATGGCTTTTATAAGTAGACTCATGCCTCCTAAATCTATCAGAGTTCTTTGTGGCAGTTGCTAGCATGCAGATAAGGCATCTTTGATCTAGTTGGTAGTATTGCATGTATATTTTCAGAATGCTTCTATCAAGGCTTTAGAAGATACCAAAATATTGGGGGGGG